>PQWD01004861.1:0-11664 GCA_019425675.1 Leucinodes orbonalis | reverse complement strand
GTAAGTCTATTTACAAACAATAGAATATTTATTGCATCTAGTTTGGTGGCAGTGTTTAATAAATAATTATTTAATAAGTCTACAAGTGAAAACATGTATCGTGGTAGGGGTAACATACGCCGTATCTCACGAGTCGCGGCCGACGCGATCGCGACGTTGCCGCTCCGAGCGCGAGACGTCGACGAGGTCAGTCCGCGCTGCGACCGCGCGTAATACGATGCCTTTACCATTCAACAAAACATTGGACTTAAAACTCATATCGTTAGTAAAGGAGAATACTATTTTGTATAATGTGAAACATCCTAAATACTTAGACTTCGACGCGCGAGAAGTTGTGTGGCAAAAGATAGGCGATACGCTCAATCGCCCTGGTAAGTTTTTTTTACATTTATTTTTTTGTGTTGATTATAAAGTTGTAGTGTCATTGAATGAGTCATTGTTGTAGAGTATATCAATGTGTAGAGTAGACTGTTTTGCTTGTGTGTGTCTTCCATAAACGATACGTTCCGTTTCACAATATTTTATTGTTAGATTAAATTTATAAAATTTTTCATTATGAATATAGTTTTGTGAGAGTTGGTTTAAAACTTTTACCTGGACCATCGTGACACCTTAACTTCACTTATTGTAATTTTAAGTTCCCATTTAAATATACTATTCTCATTTATATTGCGAGATTTTTGTCTCCTCAATGTATTGTTTAGAAGCGTCAGTTTATAATCTAACACCGTGACGTTACAGTCTTGTGGTGCCATAGAGAATGAAAATAAGTTGTTTGTTTTAAAAGTAGTTGATCAGACCAACCATCTCTATTATCTAAAGAAATTCGTTGATTCCAGGCCAAGTTTGCAAATCCCGCTGGGTAAACATACGGGATATGATGCGCCGCAAATTCAAAGAGCGCCTCAAGAATCCCCACACCCGGATTTACAACTATAAATACGAAGAAGAACTAGCTTTCATGATGCCCTTCTTCAGGGAAGTGACCAATCACGACGAGTACACCGACTTCTTAGATGACACCAATTGCGACATAGAAGTGCCCAACGAAGTATTCGTCAACGACAATGGAGAGTTAGAAGAAACAAAAGAAGTCAAAATGAATTTTAAAAAAAGAAACGACAGCCATAGAGAATACGAAACTGTATTCCAAGATTTGAATCCGGCAGATCCTTTGGATGTTTTTCTAATGACAATTGGGACAACGTTGAGGAAATTCAGCCCGTATTATTTAAATCAGGCTAAATCGAAGATATTTCAAGTTGTCCAGGATTATGAGTTGCAACAGATTGTCAATAAGGACGATCAGAGTGGCGTGAATGATGGCAATAGATAGCAAGTGATTAGATTGTAGGAGCGTCGGTGGCTAAATGGTGTGGACTGTCGCCTTCCTACCGGGGCTGAGGTTCAAATCCCGACACGTACCAATGTTCTCGAATTTTCGAAAATATTGTACGTTATCCGACGCTCTTACGGTAGGAAAAATATCGTGAGGAAACCTTCATGCACCCTGCGAAGAGATTCAAATTGTGTGTGAAGTCGTCCAATCCGCACTGGGCCGCGTGGACGACTAAGGCCTAATCACCCTATACGGGTAGGCTCGTGCCCCTCGGTGGGGACGTTTATTGATGATGATGATGATGATAAGATTATTTTGTTATTTAGGTTTATTGTTGTTTGTTACGTTTTGTGTTGGGTGAGGAAAATTAAATTGTTACAATTAATGTTGTTGTTTATTACCCCTTTTTAGGGATCCGTATGCCAATGGCAAAAAACGGAACCCTTATAGATTCGTTTCGTCATGTCTGTCTGTCCACCCGTATGTACCCCTTTTTTCTCGGAAAGTATATGTATTCTGTGTACCGCTATAAGGTTATGTGACAAGAAAGATGAAAACTATTAATATGTTTTGGGGTTCCCCATACATTGAACTGAAAATAAAAATAATTCGGACTATATGGGCTCAGGCAGTAATCTATAATCAATTATGTAAGATAAATTCTTGATAAGCTCACAAAACAATAAAAAAATATATATATATTTCGAATGAGCGTACGATTACCTAAACAAAGAGCCTACAAGTGTACTCTCTTCGGCGATTCGTATTTGAGGCATGTATGGCGTATCTACCTTTATATATACAAAATATAAATAAATAATAAATAAATATCTACTGACATTCACACAGCACCATCTAGCCCCAAGTTAAGCGTGAAGCCTGTAGTATGGGTACTAAACAACGGATAAATATACTTATATACATTTTGTAAATACATACATATTATACACAGAAAACACCCAGACCATTACAAACAGACATGTTCATGCACACAAATGTTTGTACTGCCCGGGGATTGAACCCGGAACCTTTGGTGTCGCAGTCGACCTCTCAACCTCAACACCAAATGGGTCGTCAAATATCATTCTCTATAATTCGACAAGTTCGACACTGGCCTGCAAAATGTTTGTCAGACTGCTGGAGTCCACTATATGTACTTATAACAGCATAACATTTAAATCTAGCTTAAAAAAAGTGTTTATATGACCTATTTGGCTTTTACAAGTAGAAAACCTACAAAGTTGTACTTTAGGGTACCTTTTGTTAGATAATTTGTTAATAAAGAAGGTTATCATTGTTAATTGTTTAGTACTATTTTAAATACATTGTTATTATTTCATAATTTGATTGTTAAACTATGGCTGTATGATAATTAACTCCTTGCGCATGTTTCAATACATGAAAAATGCGCGATTGAAACAGTTTTACGCCAATACAAAAAAGATATAAATTGAATTGTAGTTTGAGCCGGTTGGTTCTTTTTCTTGCTAATAAACAAGATTTGTCTAGTATTTTACAAGTTTTATTGCAAGTTCATCTTTTAAAATCCCAGACAAACTATTACTTTATTTAAGGTAAACTGGATGAAACTATTCGGTATTAAGTTCACCTTTAGTTTGTACAAATGTACGATAAGGTTTTATTAAAAAAAACAGAATTGAAGGGAAAAGGGAGTTATCACACCAGCGAAAATCTGTGATCATGCGCCATTTTATACAATTTAGCATCATTTTAGGAAAAAAAAAATAATATTCACGTACACAATTGTTTTTTACTAAACGGTGATCTAACCGAACCCTTGACACAGTATCACACTCATCCATTACACCACATGGTATTTAATACATTTCAAAATAGTCTGTTATAGTAGCCCAAATGGACAAATTTCCCCCATTCGATTCCGATGGCAGTCTATGGCCGGTGAAAATGGTAAAATCACAAAGCGCCGGTAGATCATGAAATACCTAAGTCAATACACACCATATTTTCCCTGATTTAGTACGTGAGAACCATACTTCGGCACGATAGACTCAGCTGGAGTGGTAAATATCCACTGACATTCTCACAGCGCCATCTAGCCCCAAGTTAAGCGTGAAGCCTGTAGTATTGGTTCTAAACAACTGATAAACATACTTATATACATTTTTTTTTGTAAATACATACATATTATGCATAGAAAACACCCAGACCATTACAAACAGACATGTTCTTGCACACAAATGTTTGTACTGCCCGGGGATCGAACCCGAAACCTTTGACCATTTTACCAGATGAGTCGTCGAAGTTATACCAGGGCTGCACAGAATACCGGAGTGAAACTTACATATGGTGATTCCGTCATATAGGTCTCTAATGAGCCGATATTTATTTGTTATTTTCACCAGTTACAAAATATGAACTTATCTACCTTACTTACGACACTATATAAATTTAATTCTAAATGTAACAATCATTTAAGGTAAACACATCATGCAAAAGAAGAAAAGCTTATTACTACTTATTTATAATCTAATTATTTAATGGGTGACATGCACGTTTCGTTACTTTTGAAGAATGAAGTGTCTTCCAATATAATACAATTTGAGAGCCTTGGATGTTCGTATCTTATTTCTGTTGACGTACCAGGGCTTCACAGGGAGAGCGGTGTTCCCTTAGTGTGTGAAGGTACCGGAAGCCAACCCCCATTTCCCTTCCTTCTTTTTACATTCTAAGAGTGCAATTTTCAGTTGTACCGTCATATTATGACGAGATTCACTTATTACATATATGGTAATTTGGTTGTCGTCATATAAGTAGCTCTGGTTGAGCCAATATATTCGTGTTACGTTACTTTTGTACAAATGAAATGTCTCTATCTATATGAGCGTCTCGATATTTTGACCACTTTGGATGATCAAACTATTTGAGACCTTGAGGTGTTGCTATCGATTCTGCTGACTTTACCAAGGTTATAGAAAATCAGGGCCTCCCCCTATAACAAAATATTTACGTATCACTTACTACCAAGTCAGTGTCTGCTCGTTAGCCTGCCAATGCTAAATTTCACCATCACCAGCCTATAACGGTCCTACTGCAGAGCCAGGTGTACAACTTTGAACAACAGCGAACACATTATGGACAGATTGTGCCGTACCAAACCACACGCGGGCCAACTGCAATGTCTTAACCCACTGGGAAAAAACCGCACAAGTCACTATCAGATTTCCGTTTTCCCTGGATTTGGACACACTCCGGGTCGTGCGATGATATAACGAACGCTGTGACCTTTGACCACGGTAGACTTACCTACTAAATATATATCCATCATTCCACCGTGTATTCGCCGGTATCCAGTGCCAGTCCATTATGGGGACTTCCAAGAGGACAAACACAAACCGGGACTTATTGAAGTGAGTAGGAGTCATTGTATTTTACTTTAACAAAAGGAATGATACATGTGTCATTCCAGGCCTATTATTATTATTATTATTTGGGTTTCCGGGGCTATTCAGGCTTTTACAGACCTGTAGTCACCTCGACCTAAAAGTGTCTAGTCAGTACAATAGCCCTGACTTTGGATTTACTAAGCTATAGCAGTTCAGGATACGCTTCTTCGAGTAGGCTTTTATTAGCGCTTTCGAGTGAGCCTCTGGCGACTCTAGCCAGTATTAACAGGTCCACGAGGAGCTTCCGTTCCGATTCATTTTTCCTCAGGCTTCATGGATGCCACAGACACGGTTCCATAGTTCCTTGAGTCCATCCCAGAGCCAAGCGTGCGCCTTTGTGGAACTTACCTGCACGTGGTGCGAAAAGTGAATGAGATTTGAACCAGCCAGTCGACTAGTGCTCGAACCTTGGTCCGAACATCTAATGAACTCAAACCACTAGGAAAGGTCTTAACCCACTGCTGTGTGGTGACGGCTGATTATAATATAATAGTCCCCTACTCTTCTCCTGGTACCGGAAAAGATGTCTTGGGGCCACACCCAGAGAGATAATGGATGGCAATGCTCTTCCAATCAACGAAACCTTTTATAAATAGTACATTATCTCCAACACGCCTGCACAGCGTGGAGATTAAGGCAAAACCCCCACTATCAGAGGAGACCCTCAGTCTAGTAGTGGACTGACACGAGCTAAATTAAGTTAGTAAAGTTAATCCAACAGTGGTATTTATTTGCTCGTAGAACTTTTATAAACAAGGCAAGCAATACTATGATATCATTTTGTTTCAAGTATTTTAGTCGCCAGCTGTTATTCCTCTTTTCCTGTTAGCCCTCTTTTCTCTCCTCTTTACACAGTTGTGCGTAAAATTGATATATCACGTGACGATATCTGACATTTCATCGGATACCTAACTTTACGACTCAGTATCGACTCTTCATCATCACCCCATAATTGCCAGCCCTTTAAAAGTGTGTCCTAAAAGTGCCCTTTAAAACGCACATTTTTTAAGGACGCCGTCATATTTTTTTAGGGCAATCAATTGATTCAGCTTGAAAATCATAACGTAACATTAAATTATTAATATTCTTAACAAACCTTGCCGATCCTCTATCAGTCTGAGCGAGTATCTACCGGAACAGTACTCCAGCTCCTGGGGCATTGAGAAGAAGATTCTAAAGGAGTTCAGAAAGCACAGCGGTCTTAGCCAGCTGGACGCCAAGCACCTCTACACGAAGACCGCGAGGGATCTGCCTACTTATGGAGTCACCTTCTTTTTAGTCAAGGTATTTCCCAATTCCGCTTATTTTTAAATGCGTTATTAGGAGCGTTAATGTGTCCTAATAGTAAAACTTTGCACTCATTCGTTCTCGTTCGAAGGAGGGTTTTTTGCTAGATTTTTTATGTCATAAGTTATCAGCACAATCACTTCGCTCACTTGGTGGAAAGTGATCCGCCTGACCATGAAAGATACAGTGTTTAAGAAAATATACCCGGTAATTTTACTACATAGTTACAGTGTCCACATCCCGAAACAGAAGTGCAAAACACTCATATTTGTTGCCTTCCGTTCTGGAGGTTCAAACTCCGTAACAATCTGACGCTCTTACGGTGAATGAAAACATCGTGAGGAAACTTGCGCACGTCATTGAAGAAATTTAAAGCAATCCACGCTGGGCCCACGCTACCCACGCTGGATATTTACGGCCTAAACACGCTTTACAAGTAGGCTCGTGCTTCTCGGACATATAATGAGCTGATGATTATAGTCTCGGTTTTATACCCTAAGACTATTAAGCTTCAACCCTTTTGATTGCTTTTGCAAGCATTGGTTTGATTGTTGGAATATTTCATATAAAAACAGGAAAAGCAGAAAGGTAAAAAGAAACTAGTCCCGCGGTTGCTGGGCATCAACGCGGAGTCGATCCTCAGGCTGGACGAGGACGAGACGAAGGTGCTGCAGGCGTGGCCACTCACACAGGTCAATCCTACCATGCTGGCAAAGCGGAGACTTCACTCTCAATTTCGGGATTACAGGTCAGTCAAGATTTTCCATGTCTCTCTTCAACCTATCATAGTTCACTGCTGACATAGGTCTCCCATTTTGCGCCAGGTATCCCGGTCATTCGCTAACAGAAATGTTTGCCATGATAACGGTGAATAAGAATACGAAGTATGTCCAGTTAATCGTGGGCGCTCACTAAGCGTCTTTCGGGTAAAGGTTGCTTAACGCCCTATGAAAAGGGGCTCTGTTAGGAGTTTACCAGTTGACGTATTATAGACGTTTAGATGTGGAAGACATGATACCATGTTGATATGTTAGACGCAATCAGAATGGGAACGAAAATAGACGTAGGAGACCTAATATAGCCTACACGATCAGCAAGTTAAAGCGGCAGTAGGCACAGAGCGTGGAACCAATGGTGGGTTGGAAAGGATCTCGAGTATAGTCCACGTATACGCCGACCCCTAGATGAATCAATGACCTGGTTAAGGTGGCAGGTAGCAGATGTATGTCAACTGGGATCGATCCACTTGGAAATCATTAGGATCATTCGTTCAGCAGTGGATATATAAGGCTATTATGATGATTATAGCAACATTATTAACAGTAGAAGCCACCTGATCAAGCCTTGTTTTTTCAGCGACAAAGAATACAGTGTTAAAACAAACGACGCGCACCGTATCCGCGACATTCTGCAGGGATACATCGATATCATTAAGAAGCGGATGGACGCCAACTATCATCAGAACCTCACAGAGCACTATGCTATCTGCGAAGATAACGTGCAAGCGCAAAGGTACCATATTTTTTATTTCATTTGACTTTTAGTGTGTAAGAGCCATCTCTACAAGTGAGTCTGCCCAGTAGCTGTGAGGAACTAAGCTCTGTGCTTTGTTCATCGAGTCGAGAGAATGAGATTACCGGATTTTCACAATTCTCCTTCGTCCTCCCTTTTTTCTCTCCCTTCAACAGTCAGCAATGCACTTATTCGGTATCAATGAAAGCTTGATAGTGGGTTATGGCTTAATCATCCCATAGTTATGCTGTGTGCAAAGTCCTATGCCTAAGGCGATGTATCATACGCCCATGGATATATGCCTTGTTTAGGGACATTGACATTAGTTGATTGAATATTTTAACTTTATTTTTTAGGGGTCACACCATGGAGTTAGTTAACCACAATCCAAACAAAATCATGGAGGAAACCTTTGTGGGTCCCAGCAAGATCATCTCTTATGAACCAGGTAGCTATATAAACAAATCTCAGTCAATTATTGCTCTAGTTAAAAGGGACTGGTACCGTCTTTGCTTCAACTAATCGCAGTCCACTGATCTGAACACTGTGCTTCATCATTTTGCGAAAGACCGGTCCTCAATTTTCATTATCCAGCCTGAATAGACCTTTCGCATGTCGTCAGTTTGTCGTATTGGACAAATCACGCTACCCTTGCCAACACGCCGTCTCCACTCCAGAACTCGTCTTCTCTAATGGACAGCGGTTTTGCGATATACGTTACCGGGTTACTGTTCCTCAACTTGCAGACTTTTAAAAGGTCAGCAACGCATTTCAGTGCTCTCTGATACCACGAGATGAGCCGTTTGCTCGTACTCGCTAAGGCATAAAAATACCTGGCGAGCAAATTGCTGCCAAATAATTACAAATTAAACCTGGCTGAATAATCTTGTGTGAAAACAAAAACGATTCAGTGTTTCGATGGGCACGTGAAGCCGTCGGTCCCAGCTACTACCTTAGGATGGTAAACGTTACCACCACCAAACCGCATTGGGCCCGCGTGGTCTTTTAAAGTCTCTTAAAGTCTGCGCGTTAAGTAAAGACTGGGTGTTGATTAATCATTTTATTACTTGTGTTCCTTGTGGCCAATAAATGTTTTTCTTTCTTTCTAATCATGACCTTGATTATTAATGCCTTAGAATTATCTTACAGGTCAGCAAATGACGCATGGTACTCAGATAGTGACGGTACAGCAAGCCATGGTCACAGTGAAAGGCAGTAACCATCAGCAAATTATTGTAAGTTAATAAAAGTCTTGGTTCTATTGAAATAACAAAGTTCTTATAAGTAGACTAGGCAGTTGAACAATACCTAATTGGTGTGATGGTTGAAAAGTCAACTTCTACACAAAGGGTTTCGGGTTCAATCTCCGTCATCATCATCCCCATCAGCTCATTAAACGTTCCCACCGAGGGCACGAGCCTACCCGTATAGGGTCTTAGGCCTTAGTCGTTCACGCGGCCCAGTGCGGATTGGACGACTTCACACACAACCTTTGAATCTCTTCGTAAGCGTGCATGAAGGTTTCCTCACGATGTTTTCAATCTCCGTGCAGTGAAAGTATTTATGTGAACATGGCAGTTTGTATTGATTGGTCTGGGTGTTTCTACTATGAAGGTTTATTTTAATAAATTTGGTATTGGTAGATTTATACATGTTTAAGTACAAATATTCCTTGTTTAAATTGAGACTTTATGGCGCTGTGTAAATGTTCGATGGGTAAAGGTCAATATAAGCGGTATTCTATATTGCTTATTTAATTCTGTCGTTACACATCAAAAATATATCCTTAATACTTTTATTCTCAAAGTATAAGATCCAAAACTACGTATATGAAAGTACTAGTTAGTACAACTATCGGTTAAGAACACACTATTAATGTGCGCAGTTATTACTTACTGCATAGACCAGCGATCCTAATGCTAGAATGACTGTCACCTAAAAATGTAAATACTTTTCTTTATATCAATTCTCTCTCTCTCTCTATATATCAATGGATTTAAAGAAAAAAAAAATTTTTAGACAGTTGGTACAATTGTACCAACTGTTTCACGATGGGTACCACTTTTAGCTATTAAGTACTAACTTTTAATAATTATTTTAATGTTAAATAAGGTAGTGACTGACATCCTGACGGTCATGCGCTGCTGCCTAGATATATCCAATAATAATAATAAAATAAATAAATATCCACTGACATTTACACAGCGCCATCTAGTCCAAGTTAAGCGTGAAGCCTGTATTATGGGTACTAACGACGGATAAATATACTTATATACATTTTTTTTTTGTAAATACATACATTATACATAGAAAACACCCAGACCATACAAAACATGTTCATGCACACAAATGTTGTACTGCCCGGGATCGAACCGGAACCTTGGTGTTGCAGCCGACCTCTCAACCGCAACACCAAATGGTCTCAAAATCAATAATCAATTGATTTCTATTGTGTCTGAATCTGCTGTTTGTTCTCCTGCCTGTTGAAAGATGGCTCACAATTTTATCTTAATAAATTGTTTCAGAAGGGTGAGTCCGATGCGTAAGGATATGTCGATGATTGTGTTAGAAAACTGAACCGCTTAACTCAAATTCAGTCAAAATGGTCTCTCTTTTGACTGGTAGTATTATTATAAATTTTGATATGGAATACGAAATAATGTCGTTCACCAAAGGCCTATTATATTACCAAAAATACAGCCATAATAGGCTGCTGAACTAAATTCTACCCTAATGAGTTCGACGTGGATCGATAGAGCCGACTGACATCCATCTGCTTAACCAGTCATCGTCCATCTGTTGAGTCGGCTTACGCTTCTGCTTTTAATGTCTTTTTGAATGCGGTTTATTATGGTTGGAAAGCAGTGTTGGCAGACCAGAGACCTTTGACAAACTTAGGCCCGTATTCTGAAACGAGACTCGACTCAACGTTATTTTTACTTAAATTGAGTTAGAAAGGGATGGTGCTATTCATCGTATAGAGCGCTATCCATTTATCACTCTACTTATGATATCAACGCTTGAGATTTTAGAATACAGGGGTAACACAATCTCTGAAACAGTTTTATAATGCTACGTCAGCATTTTTGTATTAGAAATGACGATGTAATATTATACACTTTTAAGAGATGGCGGTAACCCTGGCCTTAATTTACCAACATTAAATTATATTTTTGTTATGTTAGAACCAACGGAAAGCAACGTTGCCGAAGCTCGCTTGCTTGTGGAGACAATGCAAGCACATGCCTATCATCGAAGACGGTAAGACTTACCTACTTATTTATATCCTACACACTGTATCGTCTGTCAGGCATATAACTTACCTCAAGTGAGTGAACTGACCGTCCTGTTCACTTATAGCAAAAAGAGAGATTTTTTGTACTACATATTTACAAAGTTAAATGATTAGTACTGAGTACATAGCAACTTTGACTTTAATATTATATTACAGTAAATTCTCAGTTCAATTATCGATTTTTCAAATGGTACCTTTGTCAATGGACATAATACGATGCAGTAACCAATAAAGTATCGATGCAGATTTTATTTATCATATTGAAAGCCAAACTTAAGTGACGCTAATACCATTGATTCAGGTATAAATGCGGCAGCACAGAAGCAAATTGACGATGCGAAGAAGAAACTTCTAGATGAACTGCGTGAGCTGAGAGATTGTATGAAGGCGTTGACTGACGCCACAGTTGCAGTGCTGTAAGTTTTCGTTATTTTTATTCGTGCAAGAGTCCGTGCAAACACTCTGATATTTCTTTTATCATATCAGGAATATTTACTCTAGCGTTGGATGGCGCGAAGCAGGCCTCTGATAATGTTTTTCTATTGTGTCTTATTCTAACAATCAAAAGGTTTTGGGCATATCACCAGATTTCAGCTGAAAGGTGGGTGATGTGAACTTACCGGAACCGTTATGACTGCTAGCTCGTGCTCATTGGTACTGTTGCCTTTCAATCTGGGTGTATGTAAACCTACTGCACGTTTAAAAATTTTCTTCGAAGTTTTGAAATATTATGACGTTTATCCAACGTTTTTCTGAAGAAAAGATTGGTTTGAAATTTGTGCGTGATACTAAAGCCTAATCACCAT
>PQWD01004859.1:0-23755 GCA_019425675.1 Leucinodes orbonalis | reverse complement strand
ATTGAGTGAGAAGTAACAATGTCAATGGTCAATAGGTCGCCAACCTGTTAGGTGTATTGGTTGCGATGGCGGCGGTTACTACACCAAAGGCTCCAGGATCGATCCACATACAGAACAAATAATAGTTAGCGTGAGAGTATGTGTTTATCTGGGTGTTTATAAAAATATAGACATTTACAAAAGCAATTATAAACGTTCGAGTAGATATATGTGTCTGTTGTTTAGTACCCATATTATAGACTAGATGTTTAGTTTGGGGGCGCTGTGTGCTATCTGCGGATATTATGTATAGTTATGTATCCTTATTCTATTGACTTTGTATTTTGTCAAGTTAACGACGACTCGAGGTTATTCTATTTGGATATTCTTTAACTGTATTCTCTAAGTACCCAGTAAACAAGGGACCTGTTTAACCCAAGTTCAACCCATCAAATACATGTTATTTAAATTATTCAAAACACTTAATTAGTTACGAGTTCTTTACATATTTCCGAGTATTGTTGTTAGATATTTTGAAACGTTGAAATTCGTCACGACCGACCCAGTGTTTCCAAGACAAATATTTGAAATTATCATTTCACATTTTGTTTTTGGAAAAGTTGCCCGTGGGACGAATGTTTGGAGTATTTTAAGTACGATATTACTACTGTGATTCTTGTTTTTAGGAAAGCTGATAATTTTTGTTTAATAAGCTAGCTAGGTATATTTGAGTATGGGAGAGTCACGAATTGGGTGGCTCGGTGAGTGGTCTCGAAACTACGGTAAACTACGTTGTACTTTGTGTTTTGTCAATGTTCCATCAGAGTAACGAGGGTTAACCGGTAGATATATAAATTACCATTAGTCTCTTTCGTCTGTCCGTTTATGTACCTGCCTCTAAAAATATAAAAAAAACCAGCTGAAATATTTCATGATTTGTGGCTACTATCTTGTCTTAGCAGAATCCCCAAAAATGTACTATTTTCTTGGTAGATTTCGATTTAAAAATGTTCATACACGATATCCAGTGCTTACGATACCCATATAACCGTTCAGTCTACAATACAACTATACAACAACTTCAACATACAAAGTGAAATGAAATTTAAAATTATCTTGCATTACACTTACTGAGATATTAAAAACAATAATAACAAGCTTGTAAAATATATTTCTGTTTTTCATGACGCATGGACGACGGCCAAACTCGTCATAGCGAATCATATTTTTACAGAACCAACTCGATTTGGAATCGTTGACGGGTTTATATCATTTGCTTCAATTTCAGCTGTGAAAGATATCACTTCACCTTGAATTTCTATAGTATATAGTTGCAATAAGAAATATTTACTAAAAAAACGTTGATCTTATTTATAGATGTTCCATTTGTTTTTATTAAATAAATAGTTTTCAGGATCAGATAGTTTCGGTTATTTAATTTAGATTAATAAATTTTCATGAATAGAGAAAAACTAATGCCTTTTGCTTTAAGAAAGAATGGTTTCAAAAATATACGCTTGTATTTTATTACACTGGTACACGCTTTACATTCGTCTGTTAATTAACTTAGCTGAAACTAAACTTATGTAAAGTCCTTAATTTTTTCTATCAAGATTTTTCTATAACAATCAAAAATATTGCTATAACTTTGATACATTCTTTTATGGTGACAGTAAAATGGAATGACATACAACACCAGAAGATTAGTTTTATCATTAAAAGCAATGTGTTTTTGATGATCCGCCTACCAATGAAATGTTGTAACTTTCAACTATTAAAATACCAATAAAACTGTCCACGTAGTCAAAAACAGTAAAAACACCAATGAAGCAAGAAAAATCAAAACATTGCCCGAAGTTTTAGCTATTTTATTGTCCAGTTTTATATTCGAGCCTGCCAGCTTTAGACGGTTTACTTCCTTCCCCCGTGTTCAGAATAACCAACCTTATGCGTCTACAAACATAAATGGAGTCGATGAAATCGAATCTGACCGCGAAGCTTATTCAGATTTTGGAAGAAAAAATAACGAGTTACATTTTGGGAACGGCAAAACTTAAGTTTGTTGACGGAGGCGCGAAGTCATTAAGTAGTCGACGCCGACGGGCAATAAAAGCTAGAAAACATAAATAAAGTTTTACCGTGAATGAAAACAGTGTTGGGAACGCGTCTGCAATATTTGATTGTCGGTGTGATGGATGACAGAGTACGACATACCGCATTGTTCTAGCTACTTGAGAATTTGCAGTACATTCGCGTTTGCATTATAATAGCGATGGTCTTAGGGTCGCTACAATGTTAACTTTATTTAATATTAAAGCTTTAAGTGATCCTATTATGGAGTATAACAGACATAAAATGTTTCATGTCACTAGGACCCGAATTTAATATTTCGTAATGACACTAAGATTAGATTCATTAATATACTTGCGAGTTTTAATTGTTTGAATTCTGCTTTTAATTTTACTTCTTGTATTGATAACTAATTCCTATATGAAATATCCTGTGTTTCAAATGTATGACAAGGATGAATTACATTATAGATATGAATGTACTGGTAAACGCTTAAACATTATGCGATTGTGCTATTTTTTCAAAACTGCTTGGTCTTTAACACATTACGATCCGTCCTTTTATATTTGTTTTCAAGAACATAACATAATAAATAATTTTAGTTTTATTGAAGAGAACTTGTATGTAGTGCTTAAGTTCAAGAGTAGTTTTTGCACTCTGGATTAAGTTCTTTTAAATCGTCAATATTAATTTTGCGTTTTTCTTCTGTAATATTATCGTCACTTTTAACTTCCTTGTCATCACATTCGACTCACCTATCACTTCCAAGCCTATATCCAGTGGATACCGGGTCTATCCCGGACGCACGTCCTCTGCCCAGCCGTGTTCGGTCTCATTGTAATTTATGGATGTCCCTCGTGCGATGCACCACGAATGTTAAGTCCACGATGAAAGGATCAGCCGCGAGTTCACCATATTGAAGTACTGGGTCCAAGATTTATGTCATACTTGGGACGTGTTCTGGAAATCAGGGCCGACGGCCTGCTTGCGTCTGTTGGGGTAATACGTACAGGACGTTTTGATGTATGTTGGAATTAATAGCTTGGGGGTTTATGAATGCCCCAACGAGATAAGAAAGCAGCAAAAAACAATACACAATTAAGGTGTAACTTTTAGTTTTGTTAGAAATTATGCAGAAATTCTTTATGGTTTGCGAATACATAATTTCTTTGCACATAAAAGGTTACCAAGATAGGTGTTGACCTCCCCCATAAGGTACTAAAGCACCAGTGTCAGAAGAAGCCACTCTTCGTTAGCTTAACTATTAAAACTAGATTTCTTATACTGGTACATATTTAGGATACAACATTTCGCCCTCCTACCGGGAGGGCTGAGGTTCAAATCACGCCGCGTACCAATGTGTATTCGAATTTTCGAAATTATATGTACGTTATCCGACGCTCTTACGGTGAAGGAAAACATCGTGAGGAAACCTTCATGCACGCCTGCGAAGAGATTCAAAGGTGCATGAAGTCGTCCAATCCGCACTAGGCCCGCGTGGACGACTAAGGCCTAATCACCCTATACGGGTAGGCTCGTGCCCCTCGGTGGGGACGTTTAATGAGCTGATGATGATGTATAATGATTTTGAACTTCGATGTCGAAACTGTATATTATCTCCAATGAATATATTAAAATACTATATAGGTCATTAAAGCCTCTATTAGGGATTTTCCATATGCTTAATGAAAATAAAAAGAAAAGAAAAAAAAATTTATTTGGCGCAATGAAATTGTAACATGTTAACAAATATTAAAAATAATTATAATGCTACCAAAATGGTGGCCACTCAGCTAATGCCAAGACAGTTTTGTCAAGGCGCTGTTTTGCAGTTAGTAAGTAGGTAGTTTACTATCTACTTCTATACTCCTATATTGTAATTTGTTAGTTTTTTTTATATTAACGTAAACAATTTGTGTTAACAGTTACAAACATATTTTACTCCACGGAAGACACATTTTCTTCATTTCATTCACGTAATGAGGAAATTTATAGCAGACGGTAATGCCTAACAAAGTATCTTTATTGCCCGTCTAGAAATACTTATTTGACATTGAAAATTAGGCAAACTTAATGCATTCAGTTGCTTAAACTTCACGTTATTTGGATATTTTAATTATTCAACCTTGCAGCCACTCCTTCAAGGATCCCATGACCTAAACATCTTAGTCTTAATAAAAAGAGCAATAAGTTTAAATTTTGTTTTTTTTTTAACTTTTTATTGAATAATAAAAACAGATAACCAATAATTTGCTCACTCTCTTTAATTTAACGCGCTCTTTTACTGGATATAAGGAGTAAATGGATACCTATCGTATCGTTGCAGTAATGTAAAGAAAATGGATCAAACTGTATGTATTGGTAATGGGAAGATCTTCCTCGTATATCGTTGTCTGTGTTCGGAATCAGTCCAGGTAATCAATCTATTTATCAGTTTATATAAAGATCATTAAAATTATCCTACTCTGAAGTCTAGCAACAAAGTCCTATGTATTCAAGTATGCAATCATCTTATTTCCTATCTGCCTTATAATAAACCGCGCACCTAATGATAAATGCGAATACCTAGGTTTTTAGTATACATACTGATAGTATGTATAAAAACCAGTAAAACAGTTTCCACGAGAGATGTTTATTCTTTCACACTTTACAAGAGAATTCAGCAAACTGCATGCTTACAATCAGTATTTATACCCTTTTATCGGAAGTCAACATTATAACTTTACTAAATAATCAACAAAAGTATTCATTAAGGTGGCGCCACTGCACCACTTCCGTTTGAATAAACGTTATATTGAGACTTTTACATTTCGATTCAATTGTTACAAAATATTTTAATAAAAACATAAGCCATTTGACAACTCAGTTTATTATTATACAGTAATTTCATAAAATATACGAAAAGCTAATACTAACCGGAAGCTTAAAGACCAACTATTAACATTGCCGTCAAATCAAAGATGGCGACACTTAAATGTTAGAACTAGTTTACGTAAATACATTAGAAAATTTAAATATTGAAATATTTATGACTAACAATACATATTTAATTCTTAAATTGAAATTAATGTAGATTCTTATTTGAGATTCCGAGAAGATATCTAAAATACTGTAGGTATGCAATCATTCCATTCTATGTCAAATTCTTTACTAGGTTATGCGAACACAGACGAATTAGCTGAACTTAGGTAATCGATGAGCTATATTATAAGTATATAAAGATTCTTAAAAAACAAAGTTTTAACTTATGCTATTTCATCCCCACAAGAACAGCGCCAAATAATTAACGGACATACCCGAATCGCTCTCTAATATGCCAATTCGTGTTCACGGCACACAGTCCGCGACAGAGGCCATATCTAATGATGTGTGAGCTATTGTCCGGTGACTTATACGTAATGTGGCAGGGAATGAGTCCGTGCACCGGCACTTAATGGCTGATTACCACAAAGTTTGGTCATCGCGCGCGCCGCGCATTATGAAACGGGCTAAGCTGTTTGGCGGCCATTTGTAATTTTACCGCATCGATTTTAATTGATGTTAAACGTGATTTTGTTTTATTACGGGTTGGCCGGTTTTTTCACTTGGCCGTGTCTGGATTGCGGTTATGGATTTTTGTCGAGAGTGATTGAGTTATATTTTGAACTGATATATTGCAAGCTGAAATATTTGGTCGATTGAAATTTCGAACGACTTTTTGTCTTATGTTTATGGGATAAAGTGACTGATCTGAACTTTATTTTCTCGACTTCATGCAACCTGAAACAAACCTCTTATAATCCATCCATATCTCCACTTATAATCTGGTGTAAAAAACAATAATAGTTGTAAAATAATATATATCTGAGTATATTAGAACTATTTATTAAGTACACAATATCAACTCAACGCAGTGTTATAATTCCTCTACCCATACCAACCGGTAAAAGCTCAAACCTCATTATCCAGACAGTCCGAATATCTAATCTAAAATCTGTGAATAAATCTAAAGCGATACAGGGCTAATAAAAACACAATAATATACCAGTTCATTCGTTTCTCCGAACGAGAGGAACAATCCCTGACCAAAAACAATTAAATCGTAATTAAAGGCCGTATTAAGAGGGCCGGCATGCGCTTGCGCTCCACGGCACTCATATTTTAGAAATAGTGATGGCATTTGTAATAATATCGATTACAAATTGTATATCGACAAAACATAACAATATGCTAAGAGGATTTAAAATTGAAAACCAAAACTAACTTTTATTTTAACCGCTACTGTAGCATATAACAGACAGAATAGATTTCCCTTGGTGTCTGGAATCCATCAGATAATAGGTTAATTAGCAAATATTTACAAAAATAAAAAAGCTTTCGAAACATGTGAACTTAGTTGTTAAAGAAACACTATACAGAGAAACAGTAATTTCAGTATAATTATGACACGCATAAAATATTAGAAAGAACTTATTGTAAGATTGAATAGATTTTGACTAAGGTTTGAATTTTTTTTATTCATTTAAATCCATGGGATCCATTAACTTTGGAGCCCGAACAGGCTTTGTATTTTAATACATAATGAAATAAAACCAATACATTGTTGTTGTTTGGATTTTTTTGTACCTCTGCCGATATTGCTACCGATTCATTAAGTAATTGTGCACGTACAATTGTGGCTTTACACACTTATTGTTCAAAACAATAATCAAAGTTTCGAGTAAAACAATTGCTAATAAAAGTGGTTAACCGAGCGACACGTACACCACACTACGCAATGCAAGCTTTGTAAAAAGGAATAGTATTTAGTGTTCTGGCTATTAAAGTTTTTTGTTTGTTATGATCTCGCGTACCAAAGTAGAACAATAAAGTGCGCTTAACAATTATTCTACAGTTTAATTACCAGGGTTTTATAAAACACGCAAAATCACAACCACAAAAGCTGTGAGGTAATAAAAGACGAAAACAATCCGTTTATAGTGTCCATTCAGATTTTTTGAATGGCCGATAAAACAGTAACATGAGACGCCCGCCAATTTTGCATACGCAAACATCGTAAATTTCATTCAATGAAAATGAGTATCGATATGTCGATATCGAGTTTAACGATCGATTCATTACGGAACTATAACTTGGCCTTATTAAGGGGACAATGCTTTGAGCTGCGGCTGAGACAATCACATCTTCATTAATTACGGAAGGAATTTTTCGATGGTTGTCCAGCTCTCATGTAGAACAAGTTTAAGGCGTACGCGTTCTCATTTTGTATTATGTGAGTTAAACAATTATTAAGAAGCTTCACTGACTATCCTACACTCAGACTTTTTTAAAATTTTCAGTAAGAGTTTATCATTACATCGTGTAAAATGTTCAAATTCCATTGTCCGCTCCATGTCAATACAACAACACGCAATTACCCGTGCTAATACTGTCGTTCTTTGGAAAATTGCAATTTATCATCAGCTCATTACTTACCCCACCGAGGGACACATACCTACCCGTAAAGTGTGTATAGGCGTCGTCCACGCGGGCCCAGTGCGGATTGACCAAATTCACGTACAACCTTTGAATTTCTTCGTAGGCGTGCGCAGATTTCCTCGCGATGTTTTCCTTCATCGTAAACATCAGCATCAGATAAACGTAAAAGTATATAATTTTAAAACACACAAATAAGCCACTGACCGACGCAATGAGTAGACTCGAAATGATTGCGATTAAAGACAGCAACTGAAAAGACACCTATTGCAGCTTCATAAATTTAGTACCAAGATAATCAAATCTCCGGTAAATCCAAATAAGTCGTCTAAGACAAAAATATAGAGCTCATTTTCTTGACAACGGATATGTACTACTTTTTTGGTCCTAATAATGCACCTAGCATGAACCGCTTCATGTCACCACAAACACCACGCGCCATTTCCCGCGCTAATAGCGTCCCGTTCTGCCGGCAACAATTTGTCGCTCTGCTTTTTGTTACCCGCGACATGCCGATAAAAAGCGTTGACCAGCAACTGTCCTGATTCTTATGTAATTAAAGTTCGCCATATCTATGTCATTTTTATGGTAATTGGCGCCTTGGGAAATATTTGCTTTGTTTTTTCCTATTTTCCGGAGATCTCGATTGTGTTGCAAAAAGTGTCCTTCTTCGAATCCATTGGAGTTATATTTTGCATTTGTCGTTGGATTGAATGCTTTGTTTTATCTAACTAAGTAATAAGTATTTTGAATACGATGAGTCATGCATGTGTCATTAAAACAGACTAAAACACAGGGATAATCATTTTAGTGTCTTTTTAAATGTGCCAATAAAATAAAAAGAATGCAACAATTTATAAATAATTGAAAACCTAACTAAAAGTGCACAGAATTACGAAGTAGTAATTAAGACCGAAACACATAATTTATACTTGGATTAAAGGACACACCTGTCGATTTTTATATGCATGCGGCATTTCAAGAAGCCAATAACATGAAGATTAGGCGATTTTAAAAATGTTTTCAATGACAAAGTATTTTATTGCATCTTCGACTTTAATAACTTTGATGTTTATCTAATTTTATGCAAATTCTTTTACAAGGTTTAAGATGTTCAGAAGTTCTTTGTATATTTGTTTAACAGTTATAATTTTAATTTGTGTTAATGCCTTGTACCTAGTATTTTGTTGATTTAATAACAAATTTTAAACAAAGGCATGAATTCAGTGCCTTTGTTTTTATTAATTCAATCCATTGTCAAAGTGCTAATAATTTTACTATTATATTACCTACTTCTCAATAGGAATGTAATTATTTAGAAGGAATTTTATGTATACCTAAAATATATTTGGTAAATAAAGACTATTTGTAATTTGTAAAGTTATGAAATATTTGTATGACACAAACTATACAAAAAGAACTTGATTTTACGGTAATGACTTTCAGCTTAAGTACATCTAGTAGATATACCTTACACTGAATTTAAAACACAACAAACAAGCAACCTCTTAAGAAGGCGAACCTCGTGAGCTGCACTTTAACTGTAAATAATATAAAACAATTTACGTCGCAGCGCAGAACGCGTGCTCCACTCAATGCCTACGTAATGAATAATCTCACTCCGGCCGTAATATTAGTCCAACAGAAAACCGACGCAAACGAAGGTAATCGTTACACTCAATCTTAAAATAAAGACATAATAGTGGCAATTGAAGTAACAACAGGGGAACACGCATACGAACAGAAACCATTGGTCCATACAGTTTAACGCACAAAAGGCGTTCTAAAACAACAATGAGTATGCTGCTACCGAATTTAGAGTTAACATTACTAACGGCAAATAACTCTTTTGTTACAGATGCAAAATGCGGAAGAATGAGACAAGTGAATTCGGATTACACACAATACATCATAAGCGACGATGCGAATCAACGTAAATTATAGCAATTTAACAAGAATTCAGATAAAAATGGATGAGATACGCCTAGAGTTAACTTGACAATAGATAGTTTACTAGCTAATTAACTTTGTGATAATAGTGATTTTTTTCGCGAAAAGCAAAGTGAAAGGACTAGATGATGTTTAAGTGTTAGGACTTAAAATAATGCCAGATCGGGAGTCGGTAGGTGGTCCTGGGACAACGGGCAGTGGTGGTTTCTTGCCTCTACAGTTCCCATCTGCCTTTGCGGCTTTCCACGCGACGACGCCCCCTGGTGGTGCGCCTACAGCAGCCATGCATCACGCAACGCATTACCATCATCATGCCCAGTAAGTTTGACTTATTTTATATTTGCTTATTTTTGGATGCATGTATTATTATTTTTTATTTACGATATACCTTTAGCAAAGTCCAAACTATTTTGAAACATTTATTAATTTTAAAGCGTGTTTGTTTTGGTATTTTGATACATTTACTTAAAATATTCGTCCTACTTTCAAATTTGTCTTTTATATTTATATTCTAATTACACTAACTGGAAGATTCTACAAAGCCTATCCATTAACAGGTACTTAGTACTCGTGCAACAATTTAATATGTAATTTTCTCATCTTCAACATAGTAGTTCGCCATAATGGCTCACTTGCCAATTCGTATTTATTATACGTTCACTAATAGGTTTTTTATCTACTCTAACCCATAATATACTTTTAACTTTATATCCCTGTTAGAACTTTGCTTACTGTTATCGGATAACTTTTATGTCTATAGAATCCATCTACATATGAAATTTTATTATGATTCGCCTGCAATACAAGTGTCCTTTGGTTTACAGTAATTTTATGCAGGCCACTCGTTTGGAAATACTTCAATTTATTGAGCTGCAAGCGAGTCTATAACCTAAAGTCTATAACCTAAAGTGCCTCATTAAGCATTGCAAGAACACAAGACCTTTTATTGCATAATTGCATCGGATATTTTTTTAACATAAAATCATTAACATATTGCTGACTTTGTTGTTAAAATATCAATTGGAAAAAATGCGCCTTTTTATCGTCAATAAAACTCATATTTGCTTCTTGTGCACCTTTAAGAATATCCCGTTCCATTACGTTTATTACGAATTTAGTATCTTTTTTACGGGATGCTATTTCAGAATTTATATCGGGAGCAGGTAAAATTTTTAGATTAGATTAGAGCGGGCGTATTAACCGTGGTTTACGGCGGCGAGCCATAAAACCGAGGGCAGGTGAGACAAGGTGTTACTTAATGATAATTTATTGCGCAACAGCGGACGCGTAAGCTGCCCAATTTGACGACAGCATTAATCTTCTGTAACTGGGCACAATAAAACACTATCGTAAAGTTGAAAAAAGGATTGATCTGAATCAATGAGCCGATGACAAACGACGCGAGAAAAATCGTCAAAGGGATTGAGATGTTTACAATGTAAGGATGTTAATAAAAGTAAGATGCGAGGATTTTAACAAATGAGTTGTTCTCCCACTCAAAGGCTGCGTGATATATGGGCTGGGCGATGCTGACTCGGCCGAGTGCTTTGATTAATATTCTGTAGTCCCGCCTTGGGGTAACTCCATCTCTCCTCGGGCGTCGTGCAACCAAAATTAAAATTTTCAAACTTATTACTAAACGTTATAAATTTAACACATTGATTGATGTATCTCCGTTGTAGCTTACCGCCACCTTGCAATATGTTATTCTTTATTATGGGTACCTAAAGTATCAATAAGGCTCCGCTCGAAACAAAACATCTCGCATAAAATGCAATTTTGTGTTCCTTAAACTACCCGCACGGGAAGACTGTGCGTCGTTTCGAGCTCAATTTATTTAAAAGCCCTTACCTGTAATAAACATGTTATTTTCTACGTCTTATTTATAGTGACTGCGTAACATGTAAATATAAAATTGGAAATAAATTGGTATTATAAAGACGTAAGTTTTCTCGGAAGTGCCGCAATCCTTTTGCCACGGTAGGATTTCGTCGCCGGATGCCTCGGTTGGCCATTAACGACAGTTTCTTGGTGCCTCATTTAACTCGCTGCTGCGATAATTGCCCCACGTGTTTCCAAGCTATCTAATTATAGCACGCACAATGGGTTGGACACGATCGGTTATTTTGGCTTCGTTCGCTTCGTCAAAGTCAATTTTGTCCAGCCACAAAAGAGGTGTTGCAAGCGAACTGTCGTTTGATTCATTAAGCTCCTTTTAACTGATTGATCTTATCGTGTGCTGTTTCACCTATCCATTCCGTGACACTTTTTTGTTTTAGTTGTCCATTTCTATTTGTATACTTTCGTTGTTTTGCTCATTAGTTCTAGTTTACGCTCTTTGAACTTGCATTGATAAAAAGAATTATATGTACTTTATGAGTTTAAATATTAATATTACCACAGATAACATTTCAGTGTAAAAAAGTTTTTCCATGTCAATACGATTGCTTTTGTTTTTACATCCAAAACGCGACTTCCTAGTACTTGTAAGGGGAGATTTTTTTCGCTTAACACATGCGTCACCACAATAGTCTCTAACCATAAAGTGCCATTCTCCGGCCCGCATGCCTGCGCCTGCCCTTATTGTACCACGTCCCGTCTTCACAAATCATCGAGACAAGAAAAAAGTATTATTATTGGTCCATAGATATAGACAAAGGCAACGATGATTGGTCGTCGTGTGTGGTGTATTGTGATATCGTAACATGAAGTGTCCAGGATAATTAGGTACGTCTTTATCAAATTCAAGATCAAAGTTATTACAAGGGTGTAAGATTTTTATCGTGATATCTAATATGTTCGGTCGATGTTGACCGTTAATTTTGTGTCTTTAGAGACGATGGTGAGAAAGGCTGTTACATTTCTTGGAGGCGGTGAAATCGAAACGTATTGCCGATGGCGGTGCGCCATATTGAATGTCGATGGTATTAAAACATCAGCGGAGATAAAAATATGGCGTGTATCGCTTCGGCATAAGAAAATGATTAATGTGGAAGAGAACTTGCAACTTTTTAATAACTATATGAAATAATGTATGTGCTTGTAGATAATCTGAATCTAAAATGACATTCTGCATTAGAATATCATGAAAAATAAAAACTCGGGCGAACATAAAATTTTACAGAAATTCGAATAAATGAGATGTCCACAAAATGGAATCATTTTTATAATTAGCGCAGAACGTTAATCAGTGAAACCAATAAGAGTGAATACCGAAACAGATATTTGTTTTCAAAACCAAAATGATGCTTCAGGCTAAAAGATCATGAAAGTTTTGTTTGCGTTTATTTAATACTTTATCAATTGAGATTATTTACATTTAAATCTCATGATAAAATATGTCTTAATATGGTATTTAATGGTAACATGAAATATACACATATTTAGTTTTAATAGCATCATTAACACTCACTTAAGAAGATAAATGACGGTAATAGAAATATGGTAGCCTAAGTCCTTATGACTGTTCTTAGTAAGATTCAAGATTGATGTTATTAACAAACGTATCGAAGTTATAAAGACACAAAACTGAAGCTCCTTACCAACAAGATTACTTAGTTTACTGGGTGGTAGTCTCGATACTGAGTCGTCTAGGTACGTACCACCGCAGTGCCAGATATCGTCCCGTGAAACAGGAGTGTTATGCACTTCTGTGTTTCTAGTGAAATTACCGGTTATAAGAGACCTAACATCTGTTATCTATGGTGTCGGGCGCAGTGCGGCATTGGCGGAGAATAATAAATGACTATCAGTTGTTGGTATCCTTCAATACCGCTTTCGTGCGTCTTGACTCGTCTCACAGAGCGTAAACTGGTAGCCAGTGTATGCTCGTTGAGCTTTCAGTTGTCGCACTTTAAACGCGGCTTGCCCCATCTCCTGTATTGGGAAATCTGTGGACGTATCACTTACCATCAGGTACGCGTTCTTGTCGTCCTGTACACTCATAATAACATAAAAAATAAGAGCTTTGAAAATACTTCGCTGTCAGTTTTGACACTACAAGTTCCATTGTTTCTTGTATTTACTTAAACATGGAAAGCCATGTAAACATCATGTGTTTTATTTTATTATGAAACAGTAGAATTTCAAAGCGACAGACGAATATTATTCTTGGAAACGCTTAAACGTGTCTGGGCAAGTTAGCACGTCTACTTTGCTGATTTATTAGTTTGCACGCCGGTCGAGCTTTGTTTCTACAAAAGCTGGTATATACGGGATGTCGAAAAACTAATTATTACCCCCCTGACGTGAACACGAAAATGGAAAAGAGATTTAGCACGACTTTTATAGTTCAGAACGAGTGAGCAATCATTATTGTGTTCATGTTTCACATGTCTCAAAGGAACAAGTGTGGTTGGGCACTTTCAATTCTTCCAGAGTTATACCAATGGCAGTATTTAGAGACCATAAACTGCGCATGCGTGTTTATGAGGGAAGTACCAGTTGGTTATAATTTCGTTGTATGTTAATTATAACAAAATATTTTAAAGTAATTGTGAGTTTGTGGGTTTTGAATAGGCTATTGATTAAATTGTTTAAGACATTTATTGCTTAGCCAAGGATGATTTAGGAGAAATTAAAATGTAATAATTGAAATTAATACTGAACTGATTTAAAGAATTCATTCAAAATCTTCTTCGTTCAAAAAATAAATGATAGAGTTGTTGATCAAAATCGGAAATGATAAAGTCATTAAAGAAAGGCGGTGTTACTTAACCCCATTTTTTTCCAGTCATTCCGTGAAATTGCCCTCAAACATTGGTACTTTTTTGCCCAGATCCGATGCTTCCGCGTAATCTTCGCTGGCACAAACATTTTTTCAAAGGTTACCGGCCATTTGTTTTTTTCTATTTCGAACGATCGGTCAATCGTCTCCATAAAGCGGATCCGGTCATAAATTGACCGACGGCATCCTGTTTGACAGTGCGATGCTATTGTCAAAACCACGCCCCCCGTATAAATAGACCACGGAAGAGCTTGGATGCACCGTAGTGTTAATACAGTAGTAAAAAAAAGATTCACGAAAGAAGACCATTGCGCTGAAGTAATTTTTTTGGTTCCTTTGAAGAGTGGTGGCAATGTGTGGTGGCGTCCGACGCTCTTACGGTGAAGAAAAACATCGTGAGGAAACCTGCGCACGCCTGAGAAGAGATTCAAGGGTTGTGCGTGAAGTCGGCGACGGTGAAATTCCTGTATTTTGTTTAAACATGACATTTTTCAATCTTTCATGATTCTATTGTTTCATAATCATTAAAATAGTCTTCATCTTGTGCAGAAGGCCGCCATTTGTGGTTATCTTTCGATTGCATTTGACACTGTGGATGTTCTTGGTAGCCCGAACTTGTTTGATTATGTTTCACGGTAATGTTTTTAATGGTTCCTTCACGCATAATGACAGCCGTTATGTTTTAAACTACAGGAAGAGCTATTTCGCATAGTGGGAATAGATTATTTTGTCAACAGTTATTGGCAAGGCGACCTTATATAAAAATGTTTTTATTGTAAGATATACTGTACATACTGTTTATGACGTAACGGTCTCTTTTTTTTGCAATTAGAATTTACGATTTGACGGTGAAGGGCGCAGTGCGGGATTGTTGGTCTCCTTTAATGCCGCTCTGTCATAGTTAAGTGTATCACTTACCATCAGCTGAAAGTTCTGAACGTCTTGTACACATATAATATTAAAAAAAATGTATATTTGAAATTAACAATTTTTTCAAACATTCCTCAAGACAACTAACAAAATATGAATTCGGGTTAATCACATATAACTCGTCGGCAGCGCCCTCCCACTTAGCAAACTAAAAATATCACTTGCCAATAGCTAATTATTTACGCGCATTGTAAGCAAATTCGTTAGTCACAACACCGAGTGTTTAGCACTGATTGCGTAACGCATACGAATTATGTTTTAATTGCAGTATAAATGGTAAACAATGCGGTGAGATCAGAGAATTGTATTGTAAATTAAAAGCTATTAAGTACGGAAAAGTAGTTCCACTGCAAATTGAATTTTACTGATCGGCAATAGAGATAACAATCAATAAACGAAAACCATGTGATCGTAAAAGGGTTGTAGGACATCCAGTATAAAACTTAGCCATTATCTCAATGATCATAAATCAAAGGAAATCCTTATTTTGGGTGAAATTTTCGCTGTAGGTCGTAGTTGGCACTGATTGGGGATGTGGCGAGTCCAGATCACTCTTAGCCTTAATCATAATCAAAGACATCGAATATACAATTAGACTGACAAGCCGCCAAGTTTATAGGCAGTCCCAGTGACGAATTTCTTTTCGGTTACAATTGCATAGGATGGCATTTGGAAAAAAACGGTAATTTCTTCTAATATTCGTGCGTCTTGACTCGTCTCACATAGCGTAAACTGGCAGCCAGTGTATGCTCGTTGAGCTTACATTTGTCGCACTTAAAAACGCGCTTGCCCATCTCCTGATTGGGAAATCTGTGAGCATAAAATGTTATAAGTTCTAGTAGTAGATACCTACCTACTCTAATTCATTTATTCATGTCGCACTAGGTGGTAGACTCGGTTCTACGTCCTTTGGGTAGGTACCACCGCAGTGCCAGATATCGTCTCGTCAACCAGGTGTGTTGCAGTTTCGGGATGAGGCCAGTAGGCCAGTGAATTACAGATATAAGAGTTGTCTCGGGTGACGGGCTCAGTGCGCCATTGATGGAGGATGAAACTGTCTATCATTTGTTGTCCTCCTTTAATGCCACTATGTCATGGTTAGGCGTTTCACTTACCATCAGGTGAGCGTTCTGACCGTCTTGTACACTTATAAAATTAAAAACATCTGGTGCAAACCGGTGCAAATCAAAGGGTTAAAAAAAATGAATGAAGTAAGTTTGAGTGCAATTATTCCTAAAATCATATAATTGATAATTATAATTATTAATTTTACTAAGTAATAAGTCATGGTACTCTAGGACATATGCACTCAAATTAAAATGCATTCAAATACCTAAATTAAAAATATCCTCAAACCTATAAGATATTTACTCTAGGGTTAGAAACTGGCCAATGCGCGAACAAAATCATCGAAAATACGACCCAATTAAATGGAAATATTTCACCCGATAAATCGAACTGACTACCTTGTTCTAATGAGCCACCGGTCCACTGCACGCGACGTTGCATGTTCAGCGCAGCCTTTTTGTTTGCAGAAGTTATGCCGAGATTGGAGTCGTGTTTTAGAATTTAGCTTCTGGTATTAAGTTTTTGGTTTATTTTTATTAAAAAGTGAGCAATTTTTGTAGCCCTCCTTGGTTCAATAATGATTGGATGAAAAAATTAATGAATGGGTTTCGTTGTTTGTCGGTATTTTGATCATCATTATCATCAGCCTATGACATCCCACTGAAAAGCACGGCCCTTTTCGCTAAGTTTATCTTAGGGGAGATGATGATGATGATTGATGTTTAGAAAAAAATAATTAATATTTTACCATCCTTTGTCTTTAGAATTAATTCCTGTTATATAACATCTTCACTATTCGAAATTATATATTTCGGTGACCTACCGATACGTATATGGTCACGTATGTCGCTGAACCGATGGCCGTTGGAGCAGACGAGTCTAGAGTGGAGACCGCGTCTTGGCAGCGTAGCGTACGACGCCCTCTGGTCCTATGGACCGACGACTTGCGAAAGGTCGCTGGCGGAGGCTGGATGAGAAAAGCGTAGGACCGGAATATCTGGCGTAAAATGGGGGAGACCTATGTCCGGCAATGGATTGCGATAGGTGAAGAGAGATCCGATATGTTTCCATTGTTTGTAAGGCGAGATCGTCAACCAAAACTCACTAGCCGCTACATCATCATCCCCTTATTTAAAACCACATTCTTCGTGCTTTAACCGAAGTCATTCAACTTAATGTACTGTACTTCTTAAAAACCATTGAAATTTGTTTGTAAAACAATCCGTAATAAACTAACACGTAATATTCCCGTTCACATTCCCCATGTTTATTTCTACCAATGTTTTTCTTAACCCAATGTTTTCTTTTCAATACAAAATATTTTAACGCTTACAAAGTTAACCCTGTAATACAATACGCTATCAAAGCGCGTTCGTTCGGAAACACCACACCTGTTACTTGTTTACAAAGACAACAACTTTTTGAAGGTCGAGACATAAGAGCAAGCGGGTGCCTGATGCCTCTTCGGTTACACTGGGGGCAAAACAAATATTTTCGTGCCTGAATGAATCTCTCCTTTTATTGGTCTGGGTTTTTTTATGTATATTATGAATGTATTTAAAATATACTTTCTTGCGATACTATATACTTTTTAATCTCAAAAAATTTATTACTATCCTCTCTCTTCAACAACCTATTCATGATTTAATAAGGAATAAATCAGCCAGGTGTGGCACCGCCATCTCTAAAAACAGTACATATTTCTCAATGACTTTTTTGTGATAGCGGCAAACGAGCAAACGGCTCATCTGATGGTAAATGACGCCGTCCAGTATGTACACTTGCAATACCAGAGTGGAAAGAATACGTATTTGTACAGAAAAGGCGAAATATTACTTAATACTGTGTGTAAGGGATGTAGGTAAACCCCTGGTTTGGCTATTGAAGCATTTCAAAACATGACTTCAGTGTACTTTATAACTGGTGACCTGGAGCTGCTAACTCCGGTTTTTCTTACAAATAATTATGTGTACTGGAGTACTCAGAATATTTACCGCAATCAAGAACAAGCGAGAATGTCGTACAAGTAATTTTAATAATGTTTTCTCTCGTTTAGTGGCTCTTATTCCTTGTACCAAACATAAAATGCACAAGAGCTAAAATAAGACATTTCTGATGAGGCGTTTGCACTCACTAAATGGTAAATTATGGTAAAGACTACATGAGGATTAGTAAATTATAAAGAATGTGTGCAATGAAATATTAACGCATGCATAATAAGTCATAGAACAATTCAAGTCGAAGTCCTTGCATGATTTTTTCATAAATATGAATTTTCAGGTTATTTTATTGATATATTTATCATGAAATATAAATTGTTTGGTTATAATATCAGAAGTAATAAACAAGTTATTGAAATAGCCACTAAAACGTATGAGAAACTTAGTCTGTGTAATGATTTTTCATTCAACTTAGCGCTGATTCAAATTACTACTACAGAAATTTAAACCAAAAAATCGTGTCACAAATAAAAAAAACAAATATAGAAAGGTTATGTGACTCGGCTTGCCCATCGTTTATTTATCAGAAACGCTGTTATGTTGAAAAATCTCGAAAACATCATAAAAAGAGATGCAAAAATGCATCGGCATATTACATTGGGAGCCGAACATGTATATGCGGTATGAAAATAAAATGCAATCATTATTGTGGCACTTATCTGAAAGACATTCATGACTATATTTTTATCGCAAAGTATAGTGTGCAGTTATGTTCGTGAGACATTTAATAAAAATGTTACACCTTTGAAATTGAACATAAGTCACGAGCGCCAGCGATTATAATGTTTTAGTTAGATCGGCTTTTTTTGCACGACTTCTACTTATACAAAAATGATTTAAAATGGCTCAACTAAACATATTAGGTTTCTGCACTTTTTTGGTATTTTAATTTTTCACTTACACATTATATGAATATATAGTCGTAAAAACACTGACAAAGTTATAGTGTATAAAAGTTTGTCTATGTCACTTACATCCATAAATACCTTGCAACATGATTTTAACTTTCACCCTTTTGGTGAATTACGCAAACATCTTTCATATTTTTCTTCTTCTGACCCTGTCGTGCGTAAACACACAATCCAACTGACTAACCAAACTGAATAACCGAAGCTGAAGAATGGTAAGCGTTCTCGGCATTTAATCCTGCTGTTGATAGTTGTTTGGCACGTAGGACACGACATACGGTCGATTGTGCTACCCAAAGCCATTCATCCGATAGCCGTCATCTAGCCTGCCATGACAATTCGTTTTCAGGTAAGACTAAAGAGCTAATCAAAGAAAAAAGTTTTTAACAGACTTCGAAATTGTATTTGTAAAAATCGCCACCGCTCGGGTCACAACCCACGCATACACGCAGTCCTTCGTAAATTGGCAGTGCATTGCAATATCGCATTATAATAAAATACCGCTTTACAATTTCATTATGGGTTTGCAAGAGGTGCATTGACAGCTACATAAAAAGTGGACCCCGATGCGTGGGTTTTGGGACTAAATGCTACTTTTTAAATGACCCATTCCCTTGTTGGGATATCGACACGTTCGGTTTTATTTGCTGCGGTGATTCCGGAAGGTATTCGAACAAGCTACAGGAGGTATTGTAATAAAGACATTGTATTTTAAGGTGAGATGTTTTGACCGTATTCCGTTATTTGAAAAAGAAGAGTTTCTGGTGACCTTATGTTTTATGTAGTAACGGTTTTGTATATATGCGTGTTTGTGGATGTCAGACTACTCTTTTTTTATGTTATAAGTGTGCAGGACGGTAAAGATGCTCACCTGATAGTAAGTGATACGCCCACAGAATTAATAATATTATTAATTCTGTGGATACGCGTGACCATGACAGAGCGGCATTGAAGGAGACGAACAACTGATAGACAGTTATTATGTTCCGTCAATGCCGCACTGTGCCCAACACCAGAAACAACAGGTGTTAGGTCTCTTATACCCGAATATTTTACAAGCTGCAGTACTCTCATCCCGAAATACAAAAGTGCATAACACTCCCGTTTCACGGGACGATATCTGGCACTGCGGTGGTACCTACCTAGACGACTCAGTACTGAGTGTACCACCTAGTAAACTTCCCTAAGTTACTGAACGTGTCTTCCGAAGCACGGAGGACGTCAAGATTATTATCACTAGTTTTTTTACTTAGCTGATATTTGATAAAAATATTTTTTCGAAATCTTGTAACATGTCTTGATTTCGTCGTGAATACATTTATTCTTGTTGTCTTGTCGGTCCTCGTTATGTGTAGTTTAAAATGCTCCCTTCGTTGTTTCCTAAAGGTCGTAGCCCTAGAAAGGGCTGTCAGTCGTAAAATGTCTCAATAAAATTAACCCGACCAACCGTCTTGTTTTTATGAGCGGCTCGACTTGTGTATAATCATCGATGCGAGCTTTTAGAAAAGAATCAAGTTATATACGAGTATTAAAAGGTCAGAGTTAGTTTCTTACCGCTTCTTGATTCTATTGAATTACATCCTCGGTGGCTAATTCAAATATTTAACCGTGTCTCTTTTGGAGTCTGTTTAAATGAAGTTACTTTAATGGTAGAGCATGTAAGCTTACCCTACGAGCTTTCAAATATTTTATCTATAGTTTATTCGGTCTCGTTGCTGCTGCCACATTTCAATACCGCCTTGATGAATTGAAGTCCTCTGCAGTACTTTTTGTCGTAATTTCTTACCACGGACGGCACATGGAATCAGCTGCTGCCGGAGGTATTTCCTGAGCGATATGACTTGGCGTCCTTAAAAAAATGAGCATATTCCTATTTGAAAGGCCGCCAACGCATTTCAGTGCCCTCTGGTATTGCAAATGTACATGGGCGGCGGTGTCATTTACCATCAGATGTGCCGTTTGCTCGTTTGCTCCTTATAGCATAAAACAAAGTAAATACTCCAATCAGAGCCTGAAAAACAGTATCCGTATCGAACAGATATGATAATACCGTGAGTGAATACTGGTTTATCCTTGGATTGGTCATATTATAAAGTTGTATGTGCCAGACTTTGTGGACGTTGTACTTATCTATGTAAATGGCTGGCCATTGCCGACTGGTCGCAATTAAAGCTCAGAGCTTGCGCATGCCGTTGTAAAGTGCGAATTGGAACTTTTGAAGAAATGTTTATTATTGTTTTTTTTTGTTTGTTGGTATGGAAAGAAAGTTGCTGTTTATTTGATTGACACGAACTAAAAAAATTCGTACATTTCTTTGCTCGTAGTTAAACTTGCATACCTGGCGCAAAGTAGGGGATACTATGTCCAGCAGTAGACTGCGATAGGTTGAATAGAAACTTACATTTAGATCCTGTGACAGACATCACACGCTGAAACTAAAGCAATTCGTTATAAACCTAACAAGTATTTGCTAGTAAAATAAAAGTTATAAAAATTACCTAGATATTATAATATGCATTTTGAGATTTACCAGTGAATAATAAATTAATTGCACTGAACAGTATATATGAACGTTGTTATACCACCGCTCAAGGGATTTGAGTATAGACAACTTCATAGATATATGCACTTTCGATACTCCAATCGAGAACTTAAACAAAATAATAGTTCTTTATATTCGGATTTCCTAAGCTTAATAACAACGAGTATTCATAGCCCCAGTTCGATTGTATTCTACACTATTTTCTTATTTATATTGTGAACGCTTCAAATTCCACTGGTAACATAAGTAATAAAATAACATGTGAACCAGTGCATTGCACAACTATGCACTTTTACAGCTGCATATATATCGCGCCATAGTGCTGTCCTTTCATCGTTACTGTATTCATGACGTCGTTTCTAGAAAGTAAGCTTCTGATCTAAATTTAAATTTAAGGGACGAGTTGTCACTTGATATTTTTGAATAACTGTTTGAATGACTGTATTTAGAATTCCTAATAGTAGTAATAGTTAAAGAGACATCTCTCTCTTCTTTTTTCACTATAGAGTCCACTGCTGGACATAGGTCTCCCATTTTTGCGCCAGATATCCCGGTCCTACCGCTTTTAAAAGAGAACATAATGAAAAAAATTCTAATATAATCGTAACAAAATGGGAATAGGTATTAATAACTACAGTTGTATACATATTCTGCTTAGCCAACATAATTTTCTTAATTAAGATAAAATCTCACAAAAACTGCCAAAAATATTTGTTTTATAATATTGTTTAGCATATCAACTATTGGTTGACGAATCTTAATTGCTCACAAATTTGATTAAACATGTTTAACCAATTATCGTTACATTTACCGATAAATAGACGCTTTTTAAAACAATTTAATTCCCTATGTATAAAATTGTGTTTACAGAAACCTACAATCGTATGAAGTACATTTTTAAGCAGAACTTATATTTGTCACTGTACGCAACAGTGAAGTGATATTTTTGTCACAGATACCAGGAGCTTCGTTCCAGAAATATTAGTACTCGTCAGTATGCTGCGAACACTGACTGCGTTGTAAGGACGCATAAAGGTATGCTGTTGACAGACAAGGGCGAATATATATAGATCTAAATATATATGTCGCAGGGATATGATAAACTAGAGATTTGTTCAATTCCCTAACTAATCAAATTACGGATGATTTAAATACCGTGACTTTTTTGGTATTTCAAAGGTTTCTTTACATACCATAATCCCTAATAGGTACCTTAGAAACATAGTTCAGGGGTAACCCACTCCTAATAATTATTAGTTTGTCCAAACAGTATTACTATATGACACGTCAGAATGTTTGTACCCGAAAAGGCGAAGGCATATTATTATAATATTGTTTTAAGTGATGGCAGTGACTCCCTAGGGTTGGCCCGAGATATACCACAGCCCAACGGCGGATCCAGGGGGAGGGTCGTGGGGGCTATGACCCCCCCTGAGCTATTTTTAAATACTATACTAACATAAGAACAAAATACTCTTCTTACTTGATTACTACTATGTGACCCCTCCTGGCGCCTATTGGATCCGCCCTTGCTAAGCCTAAGAGATAGCGTGACCTCATGGTCCACAATCATAAAGAAATATCAACAATATAAATCTGATCGCTTGACATATACCTTGACTAATGTTATACCTATTTATACATAAAAATATTTATTAAAATATTGACTTAACGATGGCAATTTAAAGGGTACAAACTCAAAGCAGATCATACTATTATGTCACTATGACATGTAAGGCGACGGGATTATGATAAAACATTGCAGACTTTTGCCGTGGACTTTTTTTTTATGGTTATGATGGCAAGTGATACGCCAGGACATGGTCTGGCGTATGCAATTCTGAGCATTAAAGGAGACAACAACTGATAGACAGTAATTATCCTCCATCAATGCCGCCTGCGCCCGGTCACCCGAGGACAACAGATGTTAGGCTCTTATCCCGTAATTTCACTAGCTACTGTGCCCGTCCGAAACACAAAGTCATAACTCCTGTTTCACGGATGATATCTGGCCACTGCGGTGGTACCCCGCACTGAGACACTCAGTATCGAGTCTACCACCTAATAAAACCTTTTTTTAATGGATTCTGCATACTAGTTAATTTTATGTGTGTATCCAAGTCTCATT
>PQWD01004858.1:12151-27239 GCA_019425675.1 Leucinodes orbonalis | reverse complement strand
AACTGCTGATCGCATTTGCCTTAGAACTTGTGAAGCCTTATCGTTTACATATCCATACTATATTAATCACCATTTCTAGTGATACCCCGGCAGAAACACTTTCTCATAGACACTGTTTTCAAAGAGTTCTCGATTTACAAAACATACTTACCGTAATCTTATACATAATATTCTCTTTACTCGCTAAATATATTGCAATATTTGGAAACAGTAGAGGAGACTCGCTGCGAGAAGACTTTAATCGTGAGCGGTTATTTTTTGCAAAAACGCCACCGTGCGTGAGAAAAAACACGAAATTAATAAAGTCGATTCTGTTTATTCCTCCTACTTTGGTATACTAACACGTATAACTACATGTTCGTGGCGCTATTGGCGAGCGCTAAAGACGAGTCCGATCAGCGACCGGCAAGTTGACGACATCGAAGAGGTTTTCGCCAACTACAGACCAGTGTACATGATAAACTACGTGCGCGAAGTCACCGCTCAGTACGCGAACGAGTCCGCTGACCAACCATGACAGGGCTTGAAATTGAAACGCGTCATAGAGGTTATTCAGATTATGATTGCATAAAAAAGTAAAGGCCACAAAGAATACGTTTACAATATACAACATGCACTACGAGACTACGGGCTGGAAATGAGAACAAGTGCTCCAATAAACCGGCCTACACAAGGTTACCACACCCTTTGGCAACATCTATGAAGTGCTGTTATTCCAACCTGGATCTATTGTAAACGAGCACATGAGTAAGCACATATCACGACTATACGAAGCTGGAATAATGAAGAAATTTTATGGAACAATGATATATAAATCTATGATAAAAGCGAGATGTGAAATAGAAACCAAACATACTTACACGTTAATAGAACTGAGCCAGGTGTTCATTCATTGGTTACAGCGTTGTCTTTAAGCGTGGTTTGTCGTTGGGGAATGGTTTAATTAGGCATTCAGATAAAAAAAAGAATACTTATTGTGATAATTAAATTTTTGCTCATATGTGTTTGAAGACAATATATTTCATAGAAACAGCTAAGCACTTATTGGAAAAGTAAGCTACTAACTACTGGCTAAACATTGATCATATACATTGTTTAATGTTAACTAAACAAATGATTTTTTGTAAGTTATCTTCAATTCGTCGGTGGCTCAGTGGTGTGGACTGTCGGCTTCCTACCGGGAGGGCTGAGGTTCAAATCCCGACACGTACCAATGAATTTTCGAATTTCCGAAAATATATGTACGTTATCCGACGCTCTTACGGGGAAGGAAAACATCGTGAGGAACCTTCATGCACGCCTGCGAAGAGATTCGAAGGTTGTGTGTGAAGTCGTCCAATCCGCACTGGGCCCGCGTGGACGACAAGGGCCTAATCACCCTATACGGGTAGGCTCGTGCCCCTCGGTGGGGACGTTTAATGAGCTGATGATGATGATCTTCAATTCTATTTCCTTGTTTAATAATGTTGATAGCAATTGAAACCTCTTTGTGTCTTAATAAATGAATAACAAATGACACTCAGAATAGTGGTTGTGCGGTACAGCACCTAATAGAAGTGTTTTATGTAGGATATGATGTATTTATTTTGACGCAGACCACATAAACGAGATTGTTCACAATATCGTATTTACACGTATGTATTCAGTCTAAAATAAATATTTGTGCATCATTTTGCGTATTTTATTTGGTGTATTGAACTAGCTGTTCCCTGCGGTTATATCCGTGTTTTAAGATTATATTCTCCCGCAGTAAAACATAACTTAAAGCGCGCAGCTCACGACACGCGAGTTTCGTATTTCCTAGAATTAAAGTAGCCGATGTTTTTCTTATATCATCAGCTACCTGCCAAAAAAAGTCCCGCCCGAATCCGTCCAGTCGTTTCAGAGATACCAGAACAATCACACAGACCAAAATTTTAAAAAATGATGTTTTAGAGTATGTATTGTATTTCATATGCATGAAAGAAAAGGGTTATTTCAATATTACAAACAGACACTACAATTTTATTTATATGTAATAGATAAACATTGTTTTTTGTTCTTGAGACACCATTAGACATGAATTATCATGAACGTAACATTTTCATCATCAGCTCATTCATACGTGTCCACCGAGGGGCAATAGCCTACCCGTATAGGCCTTAGCCTATCGATTAGTTTTTCTTTGCCGTAAGAGCGTTGCATAAATGTACCTCCATATAATTTATAAAAATGCATTGGTACGTCGCGGGATTTGAACCTGCACCCTCCAGATCGGAAGGCAACAGTCCACACCGATGAGTCAGCGACGATCTATATTTATAATTAAGCTAAACATTGTTTCAGATTGATCAATAGTTTATAAGTATATCATTATTTTAAATTCAAGCTAACTTTGTTATACGCTAAATTAGTCTATAGTATAGTCGTCCAATCCGCACTGGGCCCGCGTGGTCGACTAAGGCCTAATCACCCTATACGGGTAGGCTCGTGCCCCTCGGTGGGGACGTTTAATGAACTGATGATGATAATGATTAAATTAGTCTATTGTATGTTCCTAAGGCCGTTTCGCTATACTTCATCCCTGTCAGATATTTTACAACACAGTAGTAAATATACCTATTTAATATCAATCCATGCAAATCATCGATACGATATTTCTTTTAACAGAGTCGCCTGAAGCCCGGTCGCATGTTGCTGGTGGACACCGAAGAGAAGAGGATCATCCAGGACGTGGAGTTGAAGATGAAGATCGCCAGCAGTCGTCCACATTCGCAGTGGCTCAGTGAACAGGTCTTCATTTATATACATAATAAGTTAGCGACCAATAAGACGTCCTAGATGATTTTAACTGGATTATTCACAGTAATCAGAGATTGTAGCTTTACCATCTACTGCAAAATTAAGGTGAGAGAAACCTTTCAGCCTATCTCAGTCCACTGATTGCCATAGGTCTCCCTTATTCTGCGCCGGATACCCAAGTCCTCTTCTTTCCTTATCCAGTTTTCATTAACGAGCAAGTCGTTGGTCCAGTCAACCTGGTAGGTATCCTTCGCTTCATTTGCCAAGACGCGGTCTTCACTTCATATAATGTTGTAATTTTGTATTGTGCAATTCTTCTGCCACTGTTTTAAATCTTTCTGAACATCTTCCGATTGGTTTCTGACCTACAGTCTTTTGTTTTATATGAGAACTAACTTTTAATTAAACGTATGATTTTGGTACTTTGCGAATGCGTGGTATCCTAATATATGAACTTTGTCGTACTTTCGGGGTGATGATAGAATTGAGCATATATGGTGTAATATTTAATGTAATGTGTTTTTCCTTCTGTGCTGCGATTGCCCGTGGCTGGCTGACGTATTAACGTAACAGATGGTGAGTGTCGTGTGCGCATGGAACAGTTTTCGCAAATTATATAGCTTTAATTGTGTATAGTACGCCACATTTCGAGATGGCAGTCGGGGTCGGGGACACCCCATCCACGTCACCTACGTTCGCCTTAGTATTAGTGCTGCACGAAATTATATCGACCGCGTTTATCGATTTCAATCCCTTTCACGTTGATTTTATTTGTGTTTCTCAAATAACTTCGGTAGCTTCCTTATCAAGTTTTATTTTTCTTACTAGCTTAATTCTGATCTACATGAAAGTTAATTAATTATTACTTGTTTGGCATTAAATCAAAGTTAATTTGAGTGTGGTCATAAGTGCTTTTATACACAATATCCTAAAGTAAATGGACCTGATTCATTTCCATTTTAGTTATAATAAATCTAATTTATTTAATGTTACTCTTATTTTTGTGGCATGAAGAATAAGTCGATATAAACTACCCACCTAGTTAGTGATGCCACAGCGCACAAGAAAAAATATGTCGATAAAATTGCCATCTCAACCTGTCGCGTACTATACAAATATGCGCACTTTACGGAGCTGTTAAACAAAAATTTGCTTAGTTAACCATGCGTTATTGTTTAAGGGTTGACACTAAAATTTAATTCTTATCTTTTAGATATTGTCGAGTTTGTTGTAATGATAATATAAAATTTTGGTTTAATGTTTTGAAATTATGGCGTACTAAGGAAATATGTTTAAGTTGCCATGTCTTTTTTTTAACTAGTTTTGTTTTCTTATATTAACCATATTTTGCTTTATTAGTAGGCCTAATAATTGCTTCATAATGTATAGTTAAAATAAATAAATATACAATGACAACCTGCGAAAACAGTTTTGAAAAGTTTAGCTTTCTAGGCACTTTTAAATTAAAATGTGGTGTATTTTAGAGGTGTATACATCGGTCAACATTAGTCAGTCAGGAGTTTTTCAATTTCACAGTCATTCAATAATTGAAGTTTTAGTGTCATTTCAAACATCTATTATTCGTTCCAGTTTTGTACATTTACCATATTTTATGGAAGGAAATCGTAGTATCTCAAGAATTATTTCTGTCGTTTTTTTTACACAAAAATATGTTCAAAGTATTTACTTAATAAAGTATAAGAATTCATTAAATTTGTACTTATAGGGTACGTTTTAAATTACGCTAAGGATGCGTGAAGTGCACGTATATTTTTTCCGCAGATAACAATGGAAGACATCCACAAATCGGTTGCGGGTGAAAACGGAGTCGCAAATGGGGAAGACCACGTCGCTATATCTGGCTTAGACGACAAACGACTTAATCTGTTTGGATACACTCTAGAATCTATCAACATGCTGTTGGTGCCTATGATTCAAAATAAGTAAGTTAATACTACATTGGAAATACAAATAAATATAATAAATATCACTGGCAATCACACAGTGCCATCTAGCCCCAAACTAAGCATTAGCCTGTAACATGGATACTTCACATAAATTTCATCCTCACCACCTAGATATGGAAGTCCTCGACAGTGCGTTTTTGACGTAATTTTTTGCCTCGTGGCAACGACAAAATTGTGGAATCAGTTGCTGCCGGAGATATTTCCTGAGCGATACGACCTGGCGACCTTCAAAAAAAGAGCGTATTCCGTGTCGAAAGGCCGGCAACGCATTTCAGTGCCCTCTGTATTGCAAATGTCCATTGGCGGCGGTGTCATTTACCATCAGATGAGCCGTTTGCTCGTTTGCTTGCTATAGCATTAAAAAAAATCTACGCCGATGCCAAGAGACCGAGGAGGCTGACCGACATATATTTTATTTTATTTATTTTGTATTAGAGATATAATGGTAGTTGTATAATATGTATGCCAATTTCGAAATCGTAATAAACAATTCCATTGCAATAGAGTTGATAATCGCTTGCAGGAAAGAAGCTCTCGGCAGTATGGGTAACGACGCGCCCCTGGCGTGCCTGTCGGAGTTTGAACCGCTGCCCTACGAGTACTTTAAGCAGTTGTTCGCTCAAGTCACAAACCCACCTATCGATCCGTTCAGGTATGTACGTTTAAAGACATAGTTTTACCTAACAAAACACCTTAAAAACCCTAATCTAACGAAATATTTTTCTGTCTCCCTTTATCTTTTACTGGGTGAACTCTTATTTAATTTTTAATTAACGGAAATAAAATATTAACGCCCCTTTCTTTGTCTATAATATTGGTGCTACGTTTGGAACCGCTCGAAGAATTATAGCGGAAAGACATAAAATCGATTGGTTTGTGGGTACAGTTATCCCCGCGAGTAATATAGTCGTCAACAAGAAAGAGAGCAATTTTAGTGTAATTTATTGTGACTTAATTTTTTCTACATTTTATCTCAATTTCAATTATTTTAGACGAACAGTTAGTTGGACCGCAAATTTACTCTTTTTCTTTCAAAATTATCCATCATCTTCATAAATAAACACCCAATACAATGATATACAATTCAGGCATTGAAATGACATTTACGTTTCCAGGGAGAAGATAGTGATGTCGCTGCTATGCCCCATTGGGCCGGCTCCCAACATTCTGGAGCCGAGCGCCAATTTCGTGCACCGTATTTTCCTACCCCAACCTGTACTGACGTTGCCGGACCTACGAGCCCTGCGCCTCTCCAAACATAAGGGCTGGCAGGTATGACCCACTGACACACATGCAAGGGCTGCCTGGTATGACTTACACTCACACACGAAAGGGCTGGCTGGTATAACCTACACACATTTTCTGAATCAACTTTTGCTGTTGTAAACCTGTGTAAGACGTCAATGGAAGCATCTCAAGAGTTGTGTAACTCCTCAGTTGACCAGGACTCATCAATGTATGTATGAAGTTCACGTTGTATTAACTCTTATGTTTTAAGAGTAGACAGCGCTCTAGGACGTTAAACGTCAATGGAGAGGGAACCCTTGTTTGTGGCGCGTAGACCTATCTTAGGATGTATCGCGTCAAAGGAGCAAAATTTTGGTTGCAGTGCGGATACTTATCTCGTCTCCGCAATATCGTGGACGACTAAAGCCGATACACCCTATACGGGTCAACGGCGGATCCAGGGGGAGGGTCATGGGGGTTATGACACCCCTGAACTATTTTTAAGTACTATACTAACGTATATTAACAAATGCCTTATAAGTTCTTAACTTTACTACTACTATGTGACCCCCCCTCCTGGCGCCTAATCTGTATCCGCCCTTGATACGGGTAGGCTCGTTCCACTCGATGGGGACGTATAATGAGCTGATAATGATGATATGGAACCTTCATTTGCAGTGCGTAGACCTGGACTGCACGTACGACGTGTCGGAAGGTCCCAACGGGTTGGAGCCGGCCTTGACTCGCATTTGTAGTGAGGCCCACGCCGCGGCCAGTAGAGGGTGCCAGCTGTTGGTGCTGTCGGACCGTAGGGCCGGACCCACGCGGGTGCCGGTCAGCTCGCTATTAGCGCTGGGTATGGAATGCTGATTACATAATAATAAATAATTATAGTCTACTGACATACACACAGTGCCATCTAATCTCAAACTAAGCATTTAGCCTGTAATATGAAATAAAAAATACATTTATTTGGCAAAATATACAAAACAAAAAAAAAACATAAATACAAATAAATGCAAATAGGAGAATAATATGGGTACTAAACAACGGATAATCATATTTATATATAAATATTTGTAATATATTTGTAAATACATACATATTATACATAGAAAACACCCAGACCAACTGCTTTTTACTGCCCGGGGATCGAACCTGGAACCCTCGGTGCCTACGTCTCAACTATTACACCAAATGGGTCGTCATCTTTTGGCTTTTGTGTATTTAATAGATAGAACAACATATAATACTGATTTCAGTAGGTACTTATGAACATATAAGTTTCGAATTTAATTTAGGTAATATTATATATCCCAAGTAATTATTTACTAGTTTTCAGCACTATTTCTAAATAAACGACAAGTTTTAATATACATAGTAATTACTTACGATTTTTGTTAACCTCTAGGTGCTGTACACCATCACTTGATTGAAACGCGTCAGCGAATGAAGGTTGGGCTCATAGTGGAAACAGCGGAAGCTCGGGAAGTACACCACATGTGTGTTTTATTGGGTAAGTAATATTGTACCCTAATATTTAATAAAATCTCCTCGCGTTGTTAGAATCTATGTTATTTTCCTGAAAGACAGACTTTGTTATCATTGGAAATTAACTATCATATTCTATTAATACATGTAGGGGGTACTAAGCCAAATAAAACTCCGTCTTGAAAATTTCCTGTTTTTCACTAAAATACGTCTTACGCACAGTTTTATCCAGAGCAGAGAGAGTGCGTGAGTGGGCAAAACTAGATATAAAATGTTTTCTTCATAGACAAACTAAATAAAAAGTTTAGTTAAAAGGTATCTATCCTGTCATCATCATGTAACGAAATTGTCTCTTTCATACATATCGCTTTCGTTCCGATCCACAACATATGCCATTGTATATTTTGAAAGAAGATGTATTCCATCAGGTTACGGCGCGGACGCGATCTGCCCGTACCTAGCCTTCGAGTTAGCGTTCTCACTCGCCGGGACCATATCCTGGACCCTTCGTTGGCCGACGACGACATATACCGAGCGTACCAGGCCGCCATAGAGACGGGACTCGCCAAGGTCATGGCGAAGATGGGCATCAGTACGTTGCAGTCGTACAAGAGTGCGCAGATCTTCGAGGCTGTCGGTCTGCATGAGGAGGTCGTCGATAGATGCTCAAGGGGACACAGTCGAGAATCAGTGAGTTATTAATTTATTTCATAGATCAACAGAAACGAAACACAAAAATATACACATACAACAGGAATCCAATTAAAGGGCCTCAAAAATAAAAATTATATAGAAAAGAACATCCGAATGCGTGATAAAATTAAACAATTAAAATACAACAGATGAGCCAACACAAGAATATTACTTAAATTTAAGTACTTTCTAAAAATTTCCTGCACATAGCACTCCTCGCCGCTCACACTCATTCTTTCAAATTATCGTTATTTTTTTTGTTTTGCATAATTTCAAGAATCATTGAGTTCAATATTTTAAATTACCGTTACATATATCGCGGGCCTCAAGCCAAAGGGACGTATAAGAAAATACGCATTCTTTATATTTGAGTTATAGTTTCGAAATGTATTGATACACAATCTCAATTTTTTGTCACGTTAATATAAAACCCAATTTAAATATACATGATTTTTTTTTATAATTGAGTTACACTGAGACTATAACATTATTATTTATAATAATTAAGGTACACTGAGGACAAAGATATTAAGTTTTTACCGAAAGTTATGAATTTCTTATACGTCCCTTTGGCTAGAGGCCCGCGATATATCTTTTTGTGTTACAAAGTGTCAGGACGCTTACCTGATCGTAAGTGATACGCCTGAGCATGGCAGAACAGTATTGAAAGAGACCAAATAACTGATAGATAGTTATTATTTTCCGTCAATGCCGCAGTGCGCCTGTCACTTGAGACAACATATATTAGGTCTTTTATACCCGGTAGTTTTACTGTAGAGTAGGTGTTATTCAATGCGTCTAAGGGCGACCTAGAGTGGGACCCGAATACCGGTTTAAAACTTTGTAGGGGGCGGACTAGGCACAGTGTGTTTGATTTTTACTTTCGAATTAGAGGTTTTAAATTCGCAATTGAATAGATATTATGTGTGATACTTCTAAGATCATGATATGTTTTATTTCTTTGTATCAACCTTATACTCAACTTTGGCGTATAAGTGAGCCTTTCACTAGCATTATGAAATCCACATTATTCAAAAGTGTTATGATTTTATATTAATACCGTCTGGTCTCCGTACTTAAAACATGTTGTTTCTATAAACATTACTTAAAACTATGACATATTTAAATATAATCATAAGGAATGTTGGGTTACAATATTAAATTATTGTTGTTTCGTTACAGGTGGTGTAAACTTCGAAATATTAGCAAAAGAAACGTTCGATAGGCATCAGCGTACGTACGGACCCAACGTGGACACTTTAATTTTACGGTAAGTAAATTATATATTGCATTTCGTAATATAGATGAGTTCCATACTAAAACTACGTGAAAAGCTGTTAAAAGTATATACTATTATGAATTCAGATTTATGGTGACAGCCTAGTGACCACGCGGACCAATCCATAAATTTCGACGTACATATGCAACCCGCCACCTTAATCTGGTCATCGGTCCTAATGGTAGGGGGTCCGTCTAAGTCTTGATGAACAAGAAACTTACTAGATACACAAACACGAAGAAATATCAACCAAAAAATGTCCGAGCCGCTTGACACAGACGTTGACACATGTTATATTTATGACATAAAATTATTCATTAAATTCATAACCATGAGGCGTCATTAAAGGACTACAAAATCAAAAGCACGAGCATTCTACAATTATAATTATATTAAATAAATTTATTTTCTCTCACGAAGTCACTATCATATGTAACGAGCACTTGATTATGAATGAAAATTTTGCTCAACTAACGGATGGGCATAATTTTGCCGCGGACTTTCCGCCCCATCATCCATCAGTACTACGCAATATGTGTCATGCCCACTGCTTAAATTTGTTAATTCTGTGGCCTTTTTCATTCAAATTAATTCGTATGTATGGACGCGTATACAAATGTGTATTATAAACCCTTTAACACAAACAATAGATATTCCTGCTTTTAAATGGTATAACGGTGTTATATTTTTCTATAGAAATCCGGGATTCTATCACTGGCGCGCTGGTGGCGAGAAGCACATCAACGACCCACTGTCCATCGCTAACCTCCAGGAGGCGTCAACAAACAGCGTTTCAGCGTACGAGAGATTCAGGTAAAGGATACTACCTTAAATGACCAATTTACACTACTAAAATAATGAAGACACGCTTTTTATTTTTGAGTACATTTCGAGAGATCCAAGCTGTATGCAGAATTACTCGGATGGACCTGACAAGAAACTTTTTCAGACATTGAATTTATTTGCACTGCTGTTTGCCGAAAGGATGTTAGAAATAAAAATACTTACCGATGTCATCATTTTGCAGATAGTAATTCGAATAGCCTTTAATGGTTTTATACCGTAACTTGTAAGTGTTATATGTATATAATAATTATGTTATCACTTTTCCGCTTCAATGGCTTCGCAACCAAAAGAACCTTTTCATATAAAAATCCACAACTGTGACAAAACTGACCAAAATTGTGATTGTCTTTCTTTCTCGTGTTAACCGATAAAGTATCTCGGTGTGCATCTGGATAGCACTTAAGTTGGAATGTCCATATAGACACGGTAACGGTGCGCTTGCGTAGAATCATGCCTATTCTTAGAAAGCTAAGACACTCGGCGATTTGAATACGTTGCGGATGGTTATTACGCTCTAGCGCAATCAATAGTCACATACTGCATCCCTGCTTGGGGCGGGCCGGTGTACACATCTCCTCAAACTTGAAAGGGCACAGAGAGTATATTGAAAGTTATGACCAAAAAACCATTCGATTCCCAACCACAAAATGTATGCTGATTGCAAAGTTCTTACAGTAAGACAACTATATATATTTCAACTGATTCTACGCAAACATTCTTCGCTCCCGTTCCATAGTGCTATATCTGACGGCGAACTATACTACAAAGTGTGCCGGCCTTCCTCATAAAACCGCATTGCTGCTAGACAGTACTATATACGTAGCTCATATATATATAACAAAGTAAATCTATGTCTTAATATTACAGTAACACATCACAAAAACTAAAATGAATGTTAAAAACTGGTTGCAGGGTTAGACTATATTGCGACGGAAGACATTTAAAAAACTTCCGGTGACGTTTTTGGTTACAAACACACACGCAATCCACACCACACGCTTCTCACATCACACACTACACGCCACACACATCGCACGCTCCTTAGATCATACGCTACTCACATTACACGCCACATACATACACCACACTTTACACGCTTCACTCACAGAACACTATATCAACTAAACACACATTTTCATACTCTCGAGACGAGCGCTTCCTAAACCGAGTATTCTATATATTTCTTTTTTTTTATGCCTTTATTCTTTTTTTAACCCCAATATAGATTATTATTACATAGAATTTTCCATAGTTTTGACTTCAAAATTTTTTTTTTTAGTATGTCACTACCTTTGAAATGTATTTATCTGGAAACTTAGCGTCTGTCATACAGTTCCATTAAAACTAGTATAGATCTTAAGATTCTCATCTCAACAATGTACTTCTATACTAAGAAACAAATTTGTATTGTAATGTTGAAGATTATGTATTTCTTTTTGTTCAATAAAGATTATTATTTTTTTCTAGTTTCCATTTTTTTCCTCAGCATCTTAGCTGGTTTCCTTATTTACGGGATAAACCAAGTAAATAAAGTTATGTTGTTTGAAGAGTTGTGTGATGTTGGGAACTTCGTTTCGTCAATCTGCATGAACTTCCTCACTATTCACAGTATTAGGATGGCAGCTTTTGCAAAAGAAAATATATAGAATTTTATTGAGATTTAATAATTTTAACACGTTGACGGACGTACTCTCTCACATGATAAGGTTGCTGAGACAGTACTATTTTTCATACATTGCCCATAGGCGTAGCGTCACAGCGCAACTATTTAATAACAACATGATTTGACAGAACGGATATAGACGTGAACGTCATAAGGCGTTCTGTCACATTAGTTATGTATTTTGTAGATATATGACAGTACTTTCTGAGGCGTAAACGTCTATATCCGTAGTGTCATATTTTATATGCCTAAGTATATGCTTTGTGCACTTACGCCCTCAGGGTCAATGTCTATATGATAGTAAAAAATAAAAGAAAGCTTTAATCAGTCAAAATTAAGTTTATTTATTGAAAATCAAACACAATCAAAGTTATTACAATGGCATAAATTTTTATAAACTAAATGTAATTAAATCTTCTCAAAAATCAACATAATTATATTTAAATCAGTCTTACATTTGTACGTAAGGAAGGTGATATCACAATCAGTTTCATAATCTAAAAATCAATGTAATTATTCATTATTGTCAATACTATTGGTAAGATTCGAAACATGGTGGACACAATGGGGTCTATCGGGCATCCTTTACAGCGATAGCTCGTTTCCTTTCGAATATTTTTTTTAGTACAAACTTTGCACTTTAGGAAAGCAAACTTTTTTGCTGTACCAGGTCTAATAAAATTTTCTGGCCAATGACCAGTTGTGATATTTTCAGTACAAGAAATATTGACTGCCTGTGGCGCAGATGATGTGCTTGGTCGGAATCGTCTGTTATCATAAATGCTGCTTTGATTGACCATGTCTTTTCCTTTGATATTTCGATCATGAATCCCAATCATCACCTTGATCAGTTCCTCTCGATAGTTAAAATAATGATACGAAGAGGCGTTGTTTTTCTTATTTATATAGAAAGTAAGCATTCCATACCGCAATATCTAGCAAGTGAAATAATACCTTTTGTACCATCTTATAGTTTTTCGGGGGCACGAGTAATAAGATATCATTTGATCGGACCTATCAATGCCAGACATGTACCTGTTATAAAGTTCCACTTCTGCGGGTTTCTGTCTTCTCTTGCCAAATCTGTTACTTACTTCCACAATCGAAGGATGTTGGCCAGTGTAATCATCTACTGGACGTTTATCTTTCCACTTTGAAACGTAAACTTTATTCTTACGTGCCCATACGTGCTCACCTCTCTTCAGCTTTTTCTTTACATATATACAGGATTTTCTCTACGATTTGCCCGCAAGGTTCCAGTGCAGTGGGTCTTCAAATCAATCAGTTTCTGTGATAAATTCACAGAATTATAGTAGTTATCCATAAAAAGATGATGACCGTGTAGCAAATACGGACGCATTAATCGCAATACGATTTTTGTCTTAGACCCATTTTCACCCAAGTTTTGCTCAGGTGCTTCTTTACCTGAACATTTTCATATTAACACATAGCCATCAGATGTGGTAGTTCATAAAATTTGATTCCATAGCGAGCCTTTTCGACTTGATGAATTGACGAAAGTGCAAACGACTCGAACAGTAGAAGCGACTCATCCAATGATAGTTCTTTCCAGCATTGTAAATTTACGAAAGTTCAGAGTCATCATATCAATAATTTCAACCTTATTTTCTCCTTTGGCTTCCAATTCCGATGCATAGAGGAGCGTAGATTTGCTCATATCTTCGTCCTGACATTATGAAACTAAATATAGGGTGAATATAGTGGATGGATAATGAAAAAAGGTTTCTTTGTTTAGGACATTTTATATGACCTTTGAGTAGGCTAAGTCAAGAAATTTCATAATCTCTTCAGAAGTGACTTCACGGTATGCCATTTTGCGGCTATGTCTGGTGTGAGGTCTTACTATTGCATAAAGCATTCCATAACTATTAGTACAGTTTACCAGGTATCTATATAATTTTGCGGAAATGCAAGGTAGAAAAAATCAAGAACTCGTTCATGTCATCAACATTTACGGTTATACCATACTGAGAGCTATCAAATGAAATCTGGTATTCGGCAATTGTGAGACCATGATTCATTGCAAGAGGTATGTCTGATACTCTAGGACTCGTATTGGTAGAGTTGATCAGAGGTGACTTGATCCACATTAGTGTTCTCTCATTTACAAACACACAGGTACAAGGAGCAGGTTCTTGTTTACAGGGATTCTCAGAACTTGTATCGTGATTATTATTCATCAGGTCATCTGTAATCACTAGAATGAATAGGATGTAGACTCACCAAGAGGATACTGCAGTGTTCTATGTTGTTTGTGTCTCATTGTGATGCCTAGGCTTTCACCCTCGGACTCGAAGATACTTCACCAGATGGTTGAAATCGGCCATCGGAATCCGAATCCCAAAAGGGGTCATGACTAGATTCAGAAGTCAAAGCAGCGTCAATGGTCTGAATCCGCTTTTGTTCTTTTTCATATGAATCGCGGGAAGCCATCTGCAAAAATATTTAGTTTACAATGTATTACAACTAAATGGTATTGAAAACATATATGCAACATAAATAAGTTATTTCATATACAAATATACTAGTTTTAGTATTTTGTATTCATAAAACAATAAATTACGTTGAAAACAAACAATACTTACGTTCGAAAAATAATTGCGTGCGAAATCACGTAACGACCTATGGCGCACCGCCGTGGCGCAGTACTAAACAAAATGTATGAAAACACGGCTATGGGCGTAGTGGTGTGGAGGGCGGTGCAAAAAATGTGGATGTGGTGTGCAGGTAATTTCTTTGAACAGATTTTAAACATTGTGTGGTGACAGTACAAAGTCTAAAATATATTTCGGTGACAGTACAACACCCTTCCTTATGAATGCCTGTAAATTTTACGTCTTATGAGTACTATGTTTAAACTAGTCAAAAGATCGACGTCGAAGGGCGTACTGCGTATACTCGACTGGCTGACGCCTACAGGCAGTACTGTCCGTAACGTGTTAAACTATTGTGGTATATGATTTCGGAAATGAACACCGGTAGTCGAGACCTGCACTACGTAAACTTTATCTTGCTTCATATTCTACTTATCTCCTCTTTAATTCTGTGTATTTCGTTATCTTTTCAGCTATTGTCTTTGTAGGTTATGAGTATTTGGGACTGCTATATCAATTAGGTATG
>PQWD01004858.1:0-12018 GCA_019425675.1 Leucinodes orbonalis | reverse complement strand
ATTAACCAGTGCGGCGGATAACGAAATATTACCAATGCAAAATAAATTTTGTTTCTTGATGTCAGGTTACGTAGTATTTAGGTTCTAGGTGTGAGCTTCTATTGAATGTAGCCTATGGCTATGGATTGTTGTTTCTTCAGGAAGGTTTAAGTTAAACAATGACACAATGAAATATTAACTTCTAACCAAGCCACATCAATGTTTAAACATACATTGAATCAAATTTATGGCAATACTTTACGTTTTATACATTAGAAATAGGTAGCTTGGTACCATGCTTATAAAATTTGAATTTAATGAAAAAGTAATTTACACTAGAAGATGTCACCAGTCTCAGTAATTGTGAACAGCGATTGTGAATTGTGTACAGCTTTTAATATGCGTATTTTTTTTAAAGTTCTTAATAATTACGTCGTTTCAAAACTGTTATATGCTTACAGTATCTTCGTTTAATTACTAGTTGGTAGTTACAGTTAATAGAAATAGTTTCAAAACACAGGTGTGTCCAATAACGTGTCACTGTCATAACTCCTCAAAAGCTTAATTCTGACTGATGAGTGTTACAAGAATTTGGATCCCTGGCTCAAATGGTAGTTCCTGTCAGTGTAGGTGTACTCGCCTATCTCAGTGTCTGCAATTAATTATAACCTCTTACACGATCTTACTTCATCTTCGGTATACTCCTGTTTATTAATGCGGCCCATTATTCAGCGGCACCCACAGATGAGACTCGGTAAAATAAAACATTCTTGAATTATATTCATCTACCTCGTTAAAAGAAAGTTGAGTTGAAAACTTGACTTTCATGATAGTTGCAGTTCGTTGGAATTAATTATTCGGGTGCGGTGTTGCAGTTGACCGTTTTGGTTGGCAAAACTATTGCAGTATGAGATTTTGAATATAATATTATTTACGGTGTATTTGAGTTTATATTTTTTCCCTGTACGTAATACTTTCTGTAAACAATTCAAATATTTTTTAAATGCATCCTACATTGAATATCATATGTACGAATTGCTTTAGTTAAATAAACAATTATATAAATCCAAATAATATTTGCAGAGTAATAATTATATATGTCGGAGCACGATAGGCTTTATAAAAAATGTATGTACAGTATCGTTGGCGTTATAGTTAATGCCAACGATTCATGTTAATATTGAGAATCAAACTGTTTAGTTTACTAAAATCAAGTTAGGTTTGAGAAGTAAAAGAAATAAGAATTAAACTTAACACTTTTATTGCAAATATTACAATACAACAATTAGTATCTTACTTACATTACTAGCACGACCCAAATCTCAAACCAGAATGTCCATTCAATCATTGGCTCCTTTCGGCGCCTTCACACGCCGCCATCTTACCGCCATGTCAAACTTACATTTCGTCGTATAAACTATGGCGCTGCACGCGCATCCAATAATGATGACATTAAGATAATTTGCAACTAGACGCTTACAAATATATGCTTAATTAATAACTTAAATTAATTAAGCTTATTCCATAATTATGAATCCAAAAAGACAACAATAAGTGTTTAACAAAATAACTTTCTATTCAAGGTTGCCGGAACTTAACAATCAAAACAGTGGATTACAAATCATCCTAATATGAATTCTTAACTCAACAAGTTATTGTATTATAGTTAATATTCACTACATATTTTAATAATATTTATCGGTATAAAGATTTGTTATTAACAAAACAGATTTCTATTGAAGATTAATAAAAACATTAATTAGTTGATCTAAATACACGGATATAGTTTCGCTAATCTCGTGTTGGTTACTTATTGATCAATACAGCATTACTTTAATTCAGTAATGCTGGAATAATTATTCTACTGTTTAAATTAAGCTTTAAATAATATTTAATGATTTTATAGGAGGTGTTACATTGTAAATTATGAATTTATAAAAATGTAATTAGAACAATCGCCGCCACAGGAAATATGCTAATGTTTGATGTCAAAACACTGTTCCTTAAAATCGGTAAGGATTAAGTTGCAACGTTACCAGTTAAATGTATTGTTAAATAATATTTGATGAATTATCTATCGATAATAAATTGGTTGCGGCGACATATACAAATATTGTAAATCAGATTTCACCGTAGTAAAATATTGATCTTAAGTAAATTTTTCGCGAAGATTAGAGTTATATCTGTGTGTTAGTTAAACGTTAAAAGTATATAACTATACATACCTACAGTATACATCCGAGAATTTCTATTAACCATCCAATATCGTAACATTAATTGAGTGAGCTGTTTGAGACTGGTCCCTAAACTTTCTAAGTTAGATGCTATCCCGATAGCATTGGAATGCAAATTCCAAATGCCTTTCGCTTCTGCTTACAACGAACCCTACTGCATCGATTAGTTCAATCCCTTAGCTTTATCCAAACAGCTAGTAATAGTTAACACTGTATTATTTCTTTATAATACTAAAATCTAAGGAAAGAGTTTTAAGAGTTCAAGAATGCATTAAAAAAAACAAATTCAGATTCTGTTAATTGTTTTTTTAGTCTAAGGTGGCTTGGGGCAATTGTGTAATAGAATATCTCTTGTTTTGATTTAATTTTAAATGCATTTGTATCTAAACATGATAATCATCTGCTATTGTCCATCGAGTAAGCTATTCTATAGGTACATGTAATAATGCAAATTGAACCTTATTTGCATAAGAGATGGAACACGTTGGTTTGCTCTGTGTTTTTAATCAATTAAAGTCCACCGCAGGGAATTAGGTTAAATACCACTTTGCTTAATTTTTGACAATGTTTTAAGTAAGTAAAAGAATTTCGTTTAAAATTGGGGGTTTATTACTTATTCTAAATTGATTACTACCCGAGGATGCTATCAAAAATTGAAATTTTCATAATATGTGTTAAAAATATTTTAAATTCATATAAAGGAAATCCATAGAGTATCGGTTCTAATATACTGAACCTTTGAGAAGATTTCTTAGAGTCAAGACTTACAATGTAGCCTACATTGTATTTTCATTATTAACTGATATTATTGTTGTTTTATGAAGAAATAAACATCGTTTTCCTTGTTGCCATCATTGGACTACACTGTATTCGCTTTACGACTTTGCACTACCAAGAGCACTATCAATTTAAAAGTTTACTACTGGCTAAGAACTTGTTATAACTGTGTCGTTATTAAATAATGAAGCAAATGCCCGTGGGACGTTTTGCCGGAGCACCAACAAGTCTTGTGTTGGTGCCAAAAAGTTTTTCGTTTTGGCTCTCGCTGGATGCGACCGCATGATAAGTCACAGAAATATGTATTTAGGTACTGCAGATGTTTTCAAGATGATTGCGATCTGTTGTAAGTAATGAAGATTATAAATAAGAGATTATGCTGATTGATGATACAATTTCTAAGAATCCGTCATTGAATTTTTTTGTCAAATATAAGTGGAAATATCACACACTTATCATCAAGGTCGCTGGTGGAGGCTGGATGAGGAAAGCGGAGGACCGGGATATCTGGCGCGAAATGGGGGAGACCTATGTCCAGCAGTGGACTGCGATAGGTTGAATAGGAATAGGAAAATCACACACTTGCCCAAAACATGAAAACTTTTGTTTTATAGTTGGAAGAAATAATAAAAAATATCATTGGTTATTTAATTATTAAAATCATATTCATATAATTACCCAATGTTCTTAAAGGAATCACCTTCATTTGCATTCCAATAGGTATAAACTGCCTAGAGTAAGTCAAACTCGCATTAAAGGGAAATAAGTATTAACTAGGTACCAATTTCTTATAAATATTATACCTAATGCATACCATGTCTTGTAGTAAATGCTACTTTAAAGCATAGGTGTGGAAAAATACCTTGTACGAGCAAGATTGTTTAAAAGAATGGCAGACCATTTATTTGATTTGTTGTGGTCGACAATGCCAAAATCAAACAAATTATTTCTTTCCATATTTTTATCTGATGATACATTTTATAAAACAAACACATAATTTTTCGTTTTAAGATGATTTTAAAATGTTCTATAGGGAATTATGGTTTATCAAACCTTAAGAAGAATAACACAACATAAACAAAAACAGAGATTATTTTATTATACCAGGTGGTATTATCAAAATACGTGTGATAAAAATACTTTTAGTTTCTAATAATTTTGTCAGCCTGATACTGATAGTATGACTACTATGGTAATAAAAATATAAGAAAGTACATGAGTAGTCATGGTATCATTTAGGTATGTAGATAGTAAAGTGAACCTTTGTACTTTTCATGAACAAAGTTCTAGATTACTCATTTTCAATAATTTTATTTATTCCAGCACGTGATGGTTAATAAAATGTCATGTTTAAAACTATTTGTCGTTTATTAAAATATTCCAAAGAACAAAAGTAAGATGGTATTGTTGTGGCAACGTTTGCTACAACAATTAAGTTTTATTATATTAAATCATGCCATTGCAGATCCGAAACTATTCACGGCACGAAATGTTTGTGACATTTCGTTTTACTGGAGTGCAATAAAACAGTTGAATTTAAAAATTATGAAAGTTTTAATATGCTTCCATTTCTATAAAATTTACCTTTATACGTATAACTCTCATTGTTAATACCACAAATTTTGATGGTTGAAAATGTGTATGTTCATAAAACTGTGTTTAACAGTTACGTATCCGTATGAAATTTGGTAAATATTTATATTTTCTAAATTTTTACCATGGACGATACACTATTTTATTTAGCAGATATAATGATATTGTCACCTTTCTAAATTTGCTTAAAAATATATTTACCATAAAGCCACAAAAAATAATCTACGATTTACAATTTTCGCGAGGATTTCCTAGTCTGGTAAGGGAATCTGTAACCTTTTAAGTTACTTTAAGAATTTTAAGCTATTTGCAGTCTGTCGTCATATCGACATAAAGTTCACTAGTCAGAGCTCGACAAATTTCATGGACAATATGAAATATCACATAAATAAAGAAGAATATATGCCTCAGCAAAATTGATTTCATGAAACAAAATAATATGTCCGTATATATGTAGTTAATGTTGAAATACCAATTTGTTTTTTTAAATCCAGAATCTGACAAATAAAATAACTTAAAATAAAGAAGTGAAAATGTTTGCAATGTTCACTGAGTGTTTAATAGTATTATTTTCAAGGTTTATAAAAAACCTCAAATCATATGTATTGTTAGACTAAACCCATTCGGGTTAGTTATATAACATTTGTAGCAGTTCGTTAGAAATAACGTGTGAAATAAATTCTACACAACACATTGTATAAATGCTGACTATAAATTAAATTGTAATTAACATTGGCATCCACATGCTGTAATGACAGGCTATCAATTAAGCCCGTTATGCCCTCGGAAATCCTGCTTATTGTGCTTTACAAAATTGAATTTTCGTTCAGAAATAAATGGATACAGTTGATACAAAATAATATGTTATATAAAAGCTCAACGAAATGAAAAGAAAACTCCATTATTATTATCCAGGTCTCTTATATTTGCTTACTACATTCGAGCTCTTTTCAGTCCTAATCTGGGCGTAAATAGAAAAAGTCCATTTGTTCGGCTTAAAAGCGGAAAGGTGGAATTTAAATGGGCCAATTATTTTTTCCGAGGTCGCATTCATTTGTCACTGTGGGCTCCATAGGCGGAGTCATGGCCAGCTTTTTGCTTTAGATCATTATCAACGCTTATTTACTCATTAATTTGTCACTGTCCAGCAAATTGTCTTGTTTTCTTCCTTGGATCGATGGCTCAATTTATTTTTGTTTTCGCCAACTCGACCTGTTATGTTCGCGAGACAAATATCTTCGTGTTAAGTTAGCTACTTTCTTGGGTACACTTTAACATTTATTATAATGCACTTCTTGATATATTTTTGCTATTATTTTCCTAAAAAGTGTTCAAATGGCTATGTTTTGACATTTTATTAGATTGCCGGTTTTTTTTCTTAAATGTAGAATAAGTCGCTTATTCAAATGAATTATCGTCACAAAGGCCACGGCTTCACAGTCCACAAATGAATGAATTAGCAGTACGTTTTGATATTGAAACATACGTAGATTATATTTAATGTCCAAAAGTACTCTTATAATTTATATTTATGACCGCTTACTCGCTCTCTCTTTACCCATCGCATTCCACATCGTCCAATTTTTGAAAGAAATCCTGGTCCCCGGTTTTCTCATCCAGCCTTCACCAACAACTTTTCGCAAGAAGTCGCACTATCGGGTAAAAATGCATTTAAACTAGCATAAAATTACAATTACATCATTCCACTGAACAAAATATTCCTTAAATTACTTGATCGATTAGAGATTCCAAACTAAAAAACACGCGTTGGTCTATTGCGCAATTGTGAATCATAGAGCCTCTGCATTTTCATGTAGGTTGTTAAAGTCATCCATTTTCACAATACCTAAAAACCACACGACAATGTGTTAGGAAAAAAGAGCAACATTTTCAATAAGAGCACTTTATATATTAAAAATATAATTATAATAACAACTAATGATTTGAAATATCTGAAACAGATACATTTGTGTTAAGTTTTTTTTGTTCCTTTCAAATCAGAAAAAATTATTACACTTTTTCTGATAATAAGTCATTACAAGATTGAATTCTCGATTTTTTATGAGTTCGGTCATTCTATCATCTGGTTGTCAAAAGTCTTAGTTCCATTTACAAACATGATTCTAACTGATGACCTATACCATTTAACATATAGAACGTGCATAATGTCGTGATTTAATGTGTCAGCGTATAGCGCTAGCTGCTTATGCAAATACTTGATTCAGACATTTAGCTTGTAATGTATATATAAGCTAAAGCTAAAGTATAAATAACTAGAAACGATAGTGTGATCAATTCAATTATCTATTTACGCATTTTAACCAAATAATAATACTGTTCTACATAGTATCATCATTTATTTATTTATAGGTTTTAAATTTCATCATCATCATCTCTCACTAAACGTCCCCACCGAGGGGCACAGTGCGGAATGGCTGACTTCACGCACAACATTTGAATCTCTTCGCAAGCATTCGCAGGTTTTCCCACCGAAAGATAAAAAACATACATAAATAAGTTTAAACAAAACTGGTACTGCATTTCTGTTAATCACGTAACATCCTGCAAGAACTTGGCAAAACATACACTTCATGTATTATTTATAACAAAGTTAAATACGTTTATTTAATACACATTTAACAAAGAACAGATAGTAACGCTCTCTTCATTACTTTTTATTGGTTTCACTCCTTTGCACTACGAATCAATTAAGTACAGAGTAACAAACATTAGGTGCTTTATACTTTATCTGTTCCAAAAACATTGCGTCAATAAAACTGTTTCGAATATTTCAATATCAGATGCAAATTCTTGTATTTATCTCGTCACATAAGTGCAAGCGTATACGCAGCCGTCACACTATTCCATTGGTTTTACATTTCACCGTATTATCTGCATCCCTCATATAGAATTGCAAATTTAAACCCTTTGTAAGCGCTCTGCATTTGGAAACACAAATTCGCTTTTACGGCCATTTGCATGCTGCTGTGTTCCAATGGTGACTCCCGAAATATATGCGTATAGTCAGTTTTGTAAAACTTTATTAATAAGTATGTAGTTATGATCGTTCCTTAGTATAGATGCTTAAATTATGTTAATTTCACCAGAGCGATTACAGTTTTAACTAAGTTTGCTGAGGTATCTCAAACGCGTCTATTTTATCCTCATAGCAGTAAGGCTATTAGTATGGGTTTGGTATATACTTAGATTAAGAAAGGTGGTGACATAATTGGTAAAAAAGATTATTATATTATCGTTTAGTTAGTACAGAAATACAATCATGAAAAGAGCGTATGCCTTCCGTAATAAACAGTCAAGCAACGCACCGGTGACATTTCTGGTGTCTCCGCTGTTCATGGACGGAGACGATCACTTTCCATCTGGTGACTCTCTAGGTGCTTAAAATATTAAAAAAATATTGCGCTTTTTATACACATCTTGCGATTCTCCTACGTTGAACTTTATTTTTATCTAGAATCTTCTTTGGGACCTTTGAAATAACCATTATGATAATTTAAGCGACTGAAATATCATATGTCGAGTTTTCCGTGTTTAAAAGGCTCATAACCATTTAAATTATGGGCATTGGACTCAAGCGTGGGCTATTGTCAACAACCGCTTCATCCTTATACCTCCCGAAACAAAAACGGGCCAGAGGTCACCCATCACCACGATTCACTGCGATATTTGCTTTAATTTTACGATTGTAAACTAAACAACGGTTACTAAGCAATCAAACCCTCAGTTTGACTAGTTTAGTAGGATATAACGTTTGATAACTGATTGGAATGTATACAAGCATAGATATCCAGCTAACATGAGAATGTTTGCATTTCAATAAGAGGAAATACCCCGGTTTTATGTACTTGTGCATTACCATAAAGTAGACGGATGTAAAAAGCCCGAATATTTCCTTAGTCGTACTCAAGAATCAGAAATCTCGATTTGAATTCTTGATTTTGCCAAAGGATTGAAATGGAGAAATTTACATTTTGACGTTTTTGAAGGCTGGATAACAGGCGCCTAGGACAATTTGTATTCGCGTTATGACTACGCAAATCAGTGTAAAGGCCCACAAGATATCCAAATTTTATAATAACTTTAGATGTTGAGATTGTACGGCTTTTTGAAAGCCATTTGGCATAGGGAGGCTTCATCTGTTACTTTTACAGTGTAAGTTGTACGTTGCTTACAAATATTGCGCATATTTTTGGTTTAACTTCTACGAATATATCACTGAAGCAGCTAAAGAGATTCATATCGCAAACATAACTTTAGAAAAATGATTTTGTTTTTATCAAATGTTTCTGATGCTGAAATCATCAAGTATATCATTGTAATATTATTATGACTGATGATAGCTGGATATTATTATGGTTATGTCTGAGGTGAGCGATTGAGCAAATACTAACAAGTTGGGCACCTTATTAGCAAATGTTGCCTATAATAAAACAGGATCCCACAGGGGAGCTTTCCTTTCATGAGTACAAAATATTAAAAAAGCTTAAGCATGACACTATAAGTTTATTTGCAGAAAATCTCACTGCAAATCCGATAGCGAACTATAAATAAAATTAATCCTATTACATTTGAAGTAAGCAAAGCAAACACGGCTGCTAAAAGAGGAAATCTCACAATACAAACGCTAACACGGGCGTACAGAAGCAAGTGCAAAATTAGAATCGACCCTCGGTAAGTAGGGTAATACATTCAACCACCCTTTCCGACATGTGTGAGAACATAAATAACGCGCACACCTGTAAGCCAGATCGGCTAGATAAAGAAATTTAATATACGCTCTCGATGCATAAAACTGATTTATGATTTACGGTACGAGTATGCACTTATGCTGATTTAAGAGGGATGGATGGTAAAAGCGTTCCGCTCAATAAGTTAAACGTTTTTGCGAATGTTAGTTTGTAAAGGCTTTGGCAACCTGCCAACACGTACGTGGCCGGTTTTTGAACAAATTATAGAAATCAACGAGAATGGCCCAGCCCATCAATTGAAAATAATGTTTGAAGTCGAAATTATATAATATCAGTAGTAACTTCTGTACAAGGTTTCGCTTAACTACTTTCACCATTAAAGGATTTAAGATCCTATACCGATATGCTGGTCCAATGCATATAATAAATAAAGGAGTTAATTGATAAGTTAAAACCTTAGAGGTTAAAACCTACTAAGTTAAAAGACAACTAAAGAAAGAAGGAAAGATTTATTTGGCACAAAATGAAAATAACAACAGATTACAGAAAATCTTAAAGGCTAGTGCCAAACAGGACTTCACTCAGCAAAGACCCTGACACGCTAATGCATGCCGGGATGGTGATTTTCAATGAAACCCTTTTGTTGTGCAGTATTACAAATACTGAATAGTAATAACAACTAAATAACTGATTAAAATTACTAAGTATCCATTCAAAAAATTGCTGGTACGATTGGACTTGGCATAATTTAAAAAAAAATCATGTTGTCTAATAAAATCGGTAGCAACGAATTTATGGAACCTCTGGTCTTGCAGTGTTTATAGACGGAGGTGACCTTTTACAGCAGGTGAGCGTAATACTGATTTGCCCCCTAACCATAACACAAAGTTTAGTTGCGGATTTCCGTTTCCGGTGGCTTACAACTAAGAGAACTGTACGTGTGTCTTTAAAATAATTGAACTATTCACCCGTTTACAGCTATCGAGTTCAAGATCTTGCAACTTCATTAAACAACACCATTGCTAAACAAAAGGTACGAGTAGGACGCATTGTTAAAAGACTATAGGGAATAGGGATTGCTGAATCGTTGACGTTAGGACATGACGCAACTTGACGATTACCATAATTGTACTGAAATGTATACGTTATTTGAATTCTAAACCTTATTAAATATAAATAAAAATACTTTATTAAGTAACAATATAAGTGAGCAGTTATTACAAGACTAGATATATAGGATCCAACTTAAGGTATCAAAGCGAAAACCTAGCACAGCAACATTAAAGGAAGACGAATATAGCTTGTTCCTAGTACTTGTTATTTTCTAGTTACTAACTAAGGGAAATGCTCGTATTTTATCTTAAGAATTGGAGGAAATACATTTGAAATCGAAGAAATAAATCTGAGCCAATCATTTTCTTTCGGGGAAAAGAAGTAATAAATCTATAATATTATTGTTTTCTTCGCGGGTGCTGTACAGTAGTGATTAAATCTTATCCGTTGCTAATTTAATGAATATTTTTGCATGCATTAATTGGTATAAAAGTTATTACAGATATCTGCATCTAGTCAATTATTACATAATATTATATTTTTTTTTGTCATACAGAAAAAGTGAAATTATAATAACAAAATTTCAAATCACGAGTTCGCAGTGCAATTCACTGCCCTTCATCGGCATCATTTCATAATTTTATTTGCTGTCAAACTAAAATGTATTGCATATTTTAACTACAAAAGTAGACAGTAAATGTAGTTAGTTGGATGTAAAAAGGTACGCGAAAACCAAAAAATATATTGTTAGAGGAAAAACCGATATTTACCTACTACAATCTGGACTTATATCTCAAAATGTCGCATCAAATGGAATTAAATTTATTTTCCTTTGTTTCAGATGTTGAAGTGGGGATCGACGTACGGGACAATGTTGTGACAAAATTGGTGCCTATATGAAAACGGCGGGCTTTCAAAATGTGTTTGCTAAAGAATTTCGAGGATATCACCAATAGAACCTTTCTATTCATGATAGTGCTACTATCGCTAAAGCTGTGTAGCCCTCAAGATTTGAATGAGGAATTTGTGAACGACGACGGTGTTGAATCATCGGATTTAAGCATGGTGGTTGTGAAAAGAGCAAAGTCTCCGAGAGACGTTGGGACGGGTCCGTGTAGGCTTAGCGAACTGTTGTGCGACACGGGTCAATGTATATCACTCGATAAGTATTGTAACGGCGAAGACGACTGCGGCGACAAAAGTGATGAGCCGAAGGCGTGTTCCCGTGAGTATTATTTTTGTTTTCTTTAACACAAACATGTAATATTTTGATTGTATTCTTTTTAATTTTTTTTATTGCAGTATATAATTTTTGTACAAATATTAATGTCGAAACCCAAAAGACTGTGGTAGTTGGAATGTCGAAAGTTGACTTAAAAAATAATCGGTAATAATTATCGGTACTCAAAATGATAAATTTACTATAGCTAGTAGGTTTTGGCAATTAGTATCGATTATACCAAAAGGCATATTTATAGCCAATAGTTTGTTAGAAGATACATTTATAAAATAGTATCGTTATTACCGAAAGACAAACTGATAAGTGAAACTTTTAAAACCTTTTGCCCCTAAAAGCACAAAAGAGCTTTGGCTTTGTGAATGTTGATACCGTAGCCAATATTGATATACCTAATATTGTTAAACCTCCGTAACGATTAACTATAAAAGGGATA
>PQWD01004857.1:17428-134660 GCA_019425675.1 Leucinodes orbonalis | reverse complement strand
ATTTAAGCCAAAAGTAGCAAAAAATAAACAAAACGTGTCATTTTTTATATTAATTTTACCATACTAATTACCTCATTAATATATCACCGTAAAATTCGCAAAAAAAGTCCTCCAGCGTCACCTACGAACATTAATTTACGTGACAATACAGACCAATAGAGATTCCTGTTCTGCAAAACAAAGAGCTAGTGTCACGAGTAATAGTCGTATTTCATTCAGGACTCACGCGTAATCGGGTCAGAAGGGGCGTGCCCTTGCGCTGTTTTATTGCTTGACCTTCAAACAGTGCAGTAGAATGTCATTCGATATTTTATATCACCAGTATTCACTACTAATATTTTAATACAAAAAGTGTGATATAAATAAATAAATATCCACTGACATTCACACAGCGCCATCTAGCCCCAAGTTAAGCGTGAAGCCTGTATTATGGGTACTAAACAACGGATAAACATACTTATATACATTTTTTTTGTGAATTCAATCATATTATACATAGTAAACACTCAGTACCAGTAGTGATATGTGAGTATAGTTGGACAATTGTATTTTGGTAAAGAATTAAATACCTTGAGGTTATTGAATTCACATAGACAAAAATACTTAAGATCCGATCATTGTTCTGTATTACATTAATTCATTTTCGAAAAAGCGTCAAAATGTCTCAACGAACTTAAAAAAGATTGTAAAACCGATACAATTGGTTGTGTACAAATTTTCTAAACACTTCAAAACAATATGATCCACTGTTTACCCTGTTAATGACCTATATGTGAGTATTTTTCTGCACACACTACTACCACTGCCCATCACTATTTCCATGGGCACCTATAACGAATTTTACACATTCAGCAACTTACGTGATGTGTTTACCAGCTATACGCTATTGTGTTCCCCTGCGCCGTTTACTCGCTCATCCAGAATGATTTGTATAAATGTGGCAATATTACTGTTACTTAACGACCTTTTTCAACTTTGTTTTTATTCAGGTTAAGTTCATTTTTCATTGCAGCGAACGGCACTGAAAATTGAAACGCATGTAAGTTTAGTAGATTCAGGGAATTAATTTCGTGGTGTATCTTGCCCAATGGCGAATAAAGTTTTGTTGAATAGCCGAATAACTGCAAGTTATGTCTGGTCACAACTAGTTGCTAAAATGTGGTTCAGATGGCGCTGTACATGGCAGAAGATATTTAGGTGCTGATTTATTTATAATAAAAAGAAATGTCTGGTAAATGCTTAACTGACGTTTTGGAGCAGAGGTAAAAAAGTAATTGTAAAGAAAGGTGGGAAAAAAGTGAGAAATTTTGGTAAAGAAAGATTAAGTAGGGGTAACGAAGAGAGTATTTTGTCTTCTGCACAATTAAATCTCACTTATTTTTACACGTTTTCTTGTTTCCTTGCATAAATAAATCTAACATATAGCTAGCAAACACAAGTCCCTCTGAAAAATAAAATAGTACTTTTACTCATACATAAATAAACTGCTAGACATTCCCTTTCAATATCAATGTAAAGGACGTTTATCAATTATGCACTCTCGGACAAAGGGCTCGCAACGCATTTCACAATTCCCACAATGCCCAATAAGATTACCATTTCAAAAGAGCTAGTGGCATATACGAAGTTTATATTCCGCATAACATTCGCCAAGGCAAAGCAAGATAGTTGAAAATAAATATATAACGTGGAAGCTCAAGTTGCTTAGTAGGATGAAAAATGGTAAGCTAGACTCTAGTTTGTTAGTTTGGAATGGTAGACGATTTAGTTTGGGCGCAATTGGTCGAATTGGGTTAAAAATAAAAAAAATCGGGATTAGACCAATTTGATTTCATTATGGATATCCTTTTATTTTGGCTTCAATGCGATTTGGCCCAATAGCGGATTTTACCAATCGCGAATCGGATTAATTGCGAATTAGACTTATCACAAATTTGTATTTTTTTCACGATTGAACCAATCGCAAATTGGACGAATCGCGCTTAAATGAAAAAGTTTAACAGACTTTTACAAGATATTCATTTATCGACCAATCTACAATTCCTGTGCAGTAAAAACGGTTATAATAACTTCCTAAGTTGAATAAATTTAATAAAAAAACCTCAAATAACAATATTCAGGACACGGAAGTCACGTCTCAAATTAATTTACTTTAAAGATCTCCAAAAGACAATTTCCTCGTTCAAATTAACGTCGGGGTTAAATAAAGAAAAGCAAAATGCAAAAAACACAGATAACTTCGTTAGCCTGAGATTAGGGAGTTTATTATCTTGGTGCTTATAAGCTGCCTTACGGAAGCTTCATTTAATAAAAAAATCCCGGCCACAAAAACCGCCTTTTCGAAAGCAAAACATTTCCGCGAAATTTTATTAACATTTAATTAGTACCGTCATGCCCCTGTACTTAATTAAATATCCATTAGCTTTATTTGTTAAAGGGCCGTTATTTTTTTTATTAATTTGAGGAACTAGCCTTTTTGACGTCAAAAAGCTTTCCCGAAGAACATTTTTGGATATTATTTATTTTTATATATATTTATTTCTCATTAAACGTCTCATTTATTCGTTAAAATTTATTTTTTTGCTTGAATAACCTTATTTTTTATAAAAGGGTTTCTTGAAGGGTACTTTTTAATGACTAAATGTTTTGTAAGAGTGAAGGTGAATTCTTGGAGAATCATGCTTTGACACGATTGAGTTGGCTCGTTAAGGGTGATATCACGGCCTTACAAAAAACTGGGCATAAAATAAGGTTTTTTGTATTTCGCCAAACAATTATGGTTACCGCGAGGTCAAAACGCCCCTTGCCCTTGAATTTTATTTTTTCTCTCCCATTTGAAATGTAAGCTACGCATTGTATCCAAAGTTTTCAATTACATTCACATCGGATAAACCATTAGTTCAGTTTCACCCAAATAATGAAAAAGGCCGTTTTGTTTATTAATAATCTATATTTTGATTCAAAATAATTTGGTTATTGACATTTAAAAATACATATTTCATTTGAATTGTAGTATGTTATTATTTAATTTCTTTTTATTTTAATTTTATTATTTACCATATTTGTATTTTATTGAATTTTATATTTTGCTTTATGTTTTATTGATTCTTTGACATACTTTCATTAATTTTATAGCATTTTGACGTTTTGCATTTAATGTATTTTATTATTTTAAACTAGCATGTTGACATTTTAGTGTATACTGTAAGTCACTATGCATTTGTAAATAATAAATAAATATAATTAGCTATAATAGCGATAACCACATTCATCTGAATGAAGTTATCGCTTTTTAATGAATTAAATGAGTTTTTATGAAAAATAAGTTGAAGCACTTGATGAACGTTGTTAAAATACTTTTTGTTAGACACAGTCTTTTAACCTAAGCACTCAGATGATGTAAATTAATGTGCTCAAGATGAACAGTTTAATGAGAAAAGGAAATAGAAAATATTCTAAAATGACTGAAGGCATGAGTTTGTTAAACAGTTTCCCGAGTGACGTTCAAACGAGTACAAACAAGTTTTCTCTCGACAATTTCATCAAGCAGACGTTAAAAGACGATACACTGTAATACCATTATAATCCGCCCTGAAAGTTTCTGGACACGTTCTATTAATTCTACTTCCTTGGCGAATACTTAATGCTCTTTCATTGTTTATGTGAGCCGAGTGTTTAGTGAGATCTTCCGATAAGGGAAAAACTAATTATCTGCTTGAGCCTATGGGTAAACGATTTCATGTGTTGGCACCGAGATTTGTATCGGTTAAATATTGCATTGCAGCTAATTGATAGATTGTGATTCCGCTGTCTTAGTATAATTTATTTTGTATGCATGAAAGTTACAATACCAAGAAATTAAAATGCAATTAGTGTTTTGATATCTGAGGATTTATTTATTTTTTCTTACAAGAAATAATACGTCTCTCATATCCGGTAATTGAACTAGCTACAATGTTCTCATCCCAAAACACAGGAGTGTAAAACACTCCTATTGTACGGGGCGATATGTAACTGCGTTGGTTCTTAATACGACGACTCAGGACCGAGTAAGCTAACGTAGGTTATTGGGTAATGGACAATACTATGCCAAATTGGATGAACACTAAGAGACCTCAATTTACTTACCCCAACTTCAACAAGCTATCTGGATTACCAGAATAATAAAAATAAATTGAAAAACATTTATGCCGTAAATGGTCCAAGTGAATCTTCCAAACATGCTGAAACTTTTGTACGCATATGCGTATATATAATATATATATTGGCAAAATACCAGCATTCAAGTTTCGACAACTTACGAAATACCTTCCCCTTTACATTTGCTGTACAAAAACTTCCTTATTTTCTTCATTCAACCTTGCTATTCAAAATCGTGCCGTAAGCTAATAAAAACAAGGTTCTTGAATGCGGCAACTTGCCAAGTCATTTTGTAATAGTCATGTTTGGAATGATGCCAACCGTTCTCAGAGGTAAACATCTAAATGTATAGAGTGTCATTACTGGAACAATATGTCTTGTATAAAATGAAAGGGCCTTGCCAAATATGAGAGTGATATAAAGATTTCAGTGCTATTGATAACATTTTTTAAATACAGAAAATGCACAAAAAGGTAAAACATTAATCAAAAGGACTTTACGACGGACAATGATGTAAAAAGTATAAATTCTTTATATATACAGAATATCATTGACCACGGACAACTATTTTATTTTGATTGTTCTCAAATGGTTGAGTTAATAGACGAAGACTAATTTTCTAGTGATTCACGTCCATGGCAATAAGTAGTTGTTTGATATGGACATTTCCGGAAAACCATAATCTGAACATAGACATATAAAAATACGGAGTGACTGTCATTAATACATAAAATGTGTCCCGAAATGACAACTGCTGTCTATGATGTAATTTTGGCAAAAAAATTTTCGTAAATGATTTTAGTGTTTTAAACTCAAAATATGTAATCGTAATGTTAATTTACCTATAATGGGATATTTTCAGAATTGTTTTCCTTATGTTTACTGCGGTTTACACAAGTTAACAAAGGCCATGCTCTTTTTAGATATTTTTTTAGCATTATATATGGCTCTGTTGACAATGCGCGATGCGCACCACTAATCGTTGACATACTTTTTATGAACTGTCAAAAAGGAACGTTTTCATATATTTTGTATGAGATTAGTGATTTGTGACGTCATTACTTACTATTATCAACTGACCTCATTTTTATTGGTTTCAATGTATTTAAAAATACAATATTGCAAAAAAAGGTGATCAATGAAACGAAAAAAGGTGCGCTTTTATAAAATTATGGTTTGGTATTTTATTGCGGGTGTTGGAAAATACCGAATTGTCTTCATATTTTGTGGTTTTCTATACAACAACTGGCCGGGTTTTGACATACTTTTGATGTTAGCGAGACTCCGTCTGTATTTTTTTATACGTCCATGAATCTGAATTGTAAAAGGTTATGCTCATATATGAGTACCTATAATTCAACATCTTTATAGCTTGACTTGACGCGTTAAATCCTTACATGATTCGATTTCAAAGGATATCTGAGTAAGTGATGTAGAAGTTACGGGAATATTGCTTGCTCAGGTAACTAAGTTATGAAGATACGACTAAAACAGCTGATTTTTATTCCGTTTTATGAGTATAGATTTCAATATAAACGCTTCAAGGGAGCGGCACTATAGCAATATGAAATTGAACAAAGTACTAGCTGAGAATATAAGGTATTGAAGAACAAATGATTTTCTGATATTTTTGTTAGATCTATTTAATATTTTAAAGTAGAAAAATTTAATCGAACTTGTACCTACGAAATATAATTCCTGATTTATTATTTTGTTTACTTCGGGTTTTGCACCATTTTACCACGCACAACACGTTTCCTTTCAGTTTTTTTTCTCGGCACTGCGAGATGAATGTCTTATACAAAAACTGGCCGGATTTCGACACACTTTTGTTGTCAGTCCATGACAACGTCCACTTCTCGTCAAAGATATGATAATTAAAGGCTGTGACAGTCCACAGCTGGATTCAGGGCTTTCTCATATAAATGCTTAGGTGTAATGAATGAGAGTTCCCTTCTCTGCCGATTGTCCCCATATCGCTTCAGACGGCACCCGCGTAAATAAATACGCGACAAATGATTTGTCTAATTAAATATTCCTTCAGTCTATAAGAACAATTATTAGGAAGTCGAATTCATGTCGCGTAAACAAATTAAACATCGTGAAGTATTTTTATTATGCTTGGAGGCAACTTTCTGAATTCAAAACAGAGAAATGAATTATTGTTATGGTTGTTTGGACTACAATATAAAAGCTAATTAACAACAATGTTTTTGTGCCTTTGTAAGAATGCCATAACAATGCACCATAAATTTGTGTGGTTTTAATAAGACATCATTAATGATTGTGTAAAATGTGTCATAAGAATAGTTGAAATATACAATGTCATTACTCCTACTCTACTCCTGTTCATTCTACATTTTGTACAACATTGCATTTTAATATGTTATATTTGCATTATATATTTTGAAATTTCAATTCTAAATATTATTGCAGAGTAAGCAAAGCCTATTGCAAGTCTAGATATATATAGTTTATTCAAACTATGTTATTTATAAAGATTTATTATTATTATATCTCTATCATACCATTCTTACTATAATATTTTGGGCCGCATGTTCTTAACAAATAAGGTTGATGTATTAATATTAATAATATTATGTTTATCATACACTGCAATAAGTTGAAAAGAAATAATGACTTAAAACTGCTAGTAATATTATACTTAGACTTTTGGGCCAAATAAATATTTATCACATCCATATTAAAAAAAAGTAATCAATGGCTACTTTTAGTAAAGATTCAATTAATTATTGCTAATAGTTTTTTTTATAAAGTAGTTTTACGTGTATAATCTAAGATAATGTGAAAGGACTAAAATAGCACTTTTAGCGCCATTCTCACATAAAGATGCGTTCTCAGAAAATGGAAAGCGGATATTGGAAAGCTCAGCTCTATGTCAACGGAAATTGGTCGTTAGTTGTGTTTGACTAGCACCTTTGTGATGCTGCCTTTATACTAGGCGTTTTGTAAAAGACTTGTTAACTGGTAATGGGATGAGCCAATTGCCTAAGTATACAACTAGAATTCGAATAAAAGGTAACTTCATACTGGTTGGGTAACGAGTCGAACTTTATGAAGCACAAGTTGCCTGTTTTAACATATATTAAAAAATAGCCTTTTGAATTTATAATACTAACAGCGAATAAATATCAGTTATATCAAACGCAGACATGTTTTAACTTTATAAAATAGATCTAATCAACTCTGCTTCTATTTAAAAAATAAAGATTTAAAAAGCAATAGATAAGTTTGAGTCGTTCATGTACTGGTAACTTAAAATTTGTGAACTGTTTTTTTTAATATCTTAGTTGTCGACAGTACGGTATGGGAATATGGATCAATAAATGTCATACTAACCTCTAACTGTGAAAACATAAGCCAACCTCTCCGGAACGACCTAATGACTGTTGATTTTCTAACAATACTTTGGCAATCTTAAACATTATCTAAGTTATTAAGGTTCGCAGACGACTTCATACTAACACTGTCCGCATTTATTAAGGCCAGGTTGCAATTACTGATATTGCAGTGATATTTTATACATAACTTCGCAGGAAATATTATTTTACAGTTATAATTCTAGCGGTGATTAAACAAACTTCGGACACATGGGATGAAAGTTTCATATTAGATAGGCAAACTTTCGGCTACTATGTAATTAATAGCCTATTAATGCCTTGTTAGTTCAAGTTTGCAGCATCTAATGAGAGAATTTCAGTTTAATGTGGCTATAATAAAAAAATGTGTAATGAAATTTTATATGTTCTCTGAAGTAAAATTCCATGTTTTTTTAGTTGAAATGTTCAATGTCCAGTAAGTAAAAAAATATATGGCGGATAATATGTTGGAATGATTTGAAGTGCTTCCTACTTAGATAAAATAACTAACGCTTTTAATTTATGTGTGCAGGTATTTAGTTTTTGACGGCTTCAGTAGTGTGTGTAGTATGCACTTATTTTATTTGATTTCAACCATATTAATAAATTATATGATTTCAATATAATTAATAATGCCAGAGATCAAGTTGGATTCATTAGATTTTCTTCCTAAGGCAGCCTGAACGATAGTCCACCTTATGTCATGCTGTGATTGGCAAAAGATCTTTTCTTAGAATTTAAGCATAACTGCCGACATTGCTTCACCTTAGCTTATATTTTAGTTTAGCTTTAATACAGGCTTGTACAATTTACCATCAAAATAAATACCAAACATTTACCATCGACACGCTAAGAAGAAGGTCATCAAAATCGCTAGATGTCGTATAGCTGGACTATGGTAATAACAAAACTCATTAAACAAGCCGATATATTACCAAGGATTTACAGTAACTAGTTTGATACCGAAAATTTCGCACTTATGAAGCAAATACCCAATGAACCCGTCAATTGTAGCAAGTGAGACCTATATTTCTTTTGCACAACTCGGAACGTTCCAGGCAATTTCCTGTTACAGAGAATTTGCAGAACAAATCCGACTTCTTACAAAGGCCACTGTCGAAAGAGCGCGTTATTTTTGCTTCTCAATCTTTATACTGTATTCATATCTTGCTGCATATGAATAAAATACAAAGGCTTGCCAGCAAAGCAGTCAACGGATGCAAAACACAAGGATTTTGACGTTATTTCTCTATTGCCCGTAGTTTTAGTATCGAGTGCAACAGGAAGGAAAAAGAAAGTGCGAGCGTTTTTATTTTTTCCCTTTCATCTGTACTTTTGTAAGTTGATGTTATTTGGTCATATGCCGTTTATTTTTGAATTGTTTTAGCTCTGTTACTGTGATGGAGAGACATGAAATAAACTTAATACACTCTTTGGTTTTGTATGTCAACCAATTTCAAATTTATTCGAATCAAACCGACAAAACTTCTTTTGTCGGTTTTAAATTTTTAGCAGTAAGTTAAATCAAAACTGGTTTAACATATTGAAACAAGAATACTCAATTTCTATACATGTTCAGACGAATATACTTTATATCTACATCGAGTGCTCTACTTTTTTTATTTTTTTTTTATGTTATAAGTGTATAGGATTGTCTGGACGTTCACCTCATGGTAAGTGATACGCCAAACCATGACAGAGCGGCATTAACTGAGACCAGCAACTGATAGACAGTTATTATTCCCCATCAACGCCACTGCGCCCGTACCCGAGACAACAAATGTTAGGTCTCTTATACCCGGTAATTTCACTAGCTACAGTGCCCTCATCCCGAAACACAAAAGTGTAGCGTAGGACGCCCTCCGGCCCGATGGACCGACGACTTGCGAAAGGTCGCTGGTGGAGGTTGGATGAGAAAAGCGGAGGACCGGGATATCTGGCGCAAAATGGAGGACCTATGTTCAGCAGTGGACTGCGATAGGTTGAAGAGAAAAGAGAGATTACAAATATCAAAAGTATAGAATGATTGTGATTTGATGACACATTTGGTGTAATGGTTGATTCGTCGGCTACTACCCCAAGGGTCCCGGGTTCGATCCCCGAGAAGTACAAACATTTGTGTGCATGAACATGTCTGTTTGTATTGCTCGGGGTTATTCTATGTATAATATCTATTTATGTATTTACAAAAAAGGTTTTTAGTGGTATGTTTATCCGTTGTTTGGAATTTAGAACCCATACAGGCTTATGATTGGTTTAGGGCTAGATGGCGTTGTATGTATGTCAGTGGATATTTATTATTATTATTATATTTTCGAAATCCTTAAGATTCACGAGCCAAATAGTGGCCCGGTCCTTTAGAAGGCATACGTGGGGCCGAAGCCAATAGCACAGAGGCCCCTTTTTCGAATGTTTTATTATCATTAATGATTATACCTTATAATTTAGAACTTCATATCTGCCGCCCATTGATTCATAATGAAATCTCGTACACTAATCAAACCATCTACGAGTTACGTACCAATAAATGCATTACGTACTAATGAACAAACTTCGCGATAACACGTATTTGGATTACAGCTCCGCCATGTTTGCTGGGTTCGCAATATCAGATATTAATAGTTGTAATCAACTGTTTCTCTGATCCTGGTGAAGGATCACGTGATCTGAATCACTGATACGAAGGGATAAAGCGCAACACTTTCGTAGCGAATTTAATATCGCAATAACGATTCTGCTACGCTTTGATTAATCAGTCGAGCAATTTCCTCTTAAATATTAATATACGCGAAACAATAATATGAGAGTTTACACAATTAACGTTAAACTTTATGATGGGGTTTTGATCTTTTGACAGCGTTAATAAAACAAATGAAGAGACGTCGACTCCGTCTCGCTGGATAGCGTAAAGGTGGAATTAAATATATAAGAAGAGTTTATGTAAACGAGTTTATGTCTAAATAAATCATTATCATCATCAGTTCATTATTAATTTATTTAAGGACAACCAACATAACAAACGATGATATCATTCACAATTAAAACTTATTAGTAACATAACAAATCGCTGTTATACTTAAAGGCTGCCACGACATGCACTAATGTATGCCTTTTAATAAATAATTAATTAATATTTTAACAATTACAAATTTAATTTAATTATGTCTGAAACAAAACTATTTTCCGGACCGAAATGCATCTAATAACAAAGATTTAAATTTGCGCAGTGAGATGACACATCATATTGTACTGGGGTTGTTACAGACGAGCGCGAAAATTGACTAAATTGTGATTGTATTCTGTTAATAGTGGAGAAATGACCAAGATTACTTTTTGAGCTATTTGCTTTAAATGGGAGGTATCTCGTCAAACGAGCTATTTTATATGGAACATTAAAATTAACTTTCTGCAATAAACCTGAGCAATCCAAATGTCCACTAACCAGCTTATACAAGAATAGGTGATCAAGCATCTGTCTTCTCCTGTCAAGACTAAGGATTTTGAAATGCTTCAAGCGAGAATAGTATGAAGGAAGTTATTTAGACATTCCACATTGAAAGGACAGGTGCCATAAAAATCGTTTTTGTATTAAATCAATGCGAAATTAATGAATAGCGTAGTAAGGAGTCCAAGCTACACAACAGTATTCCAAGCTAGATCTTATCAACGAATTAAAAAGAGCAATTTTGCTTGAAGCCTTTTTAAAACCCCCACAATTACGTATAATGAAGCCTAAAATTTTAAAGTTTTTCTTGCTAATTGATCGACATGCTTATGAAACTGGAGTGTTTTATCCAAAAGGACACCAAGATCGCGGATCTCATCAACTTCTTTGACCACTCTATCGTTCAATTTGTATGATTTAAAATAGATAACTTTACCTCGGGAAAAATGTATAAAATTATACATCTTTACCGAGCTTACCCGTATAGGGTGTATAGACCTTAGTCGTCCACGCGGGCCCAGTGCTGATTGGCCGACTGCACGCACGACCTTTGAATTTCTTCTTTCGTAGTCGTGCGCAGGTTTCTTCACGATGTTTTCCTTCACCGTAAGAGCGTCGGATAAACGTACATATAATAAAGGAAATTCGAAAATACATTACTACGTGACATGCAACACACACAATTAGCGGCATATTAAAAGCTACACACGGGGTTAGAGAAAGCCTCACTGCATTTTCTGTGAATTTCCAACATACACATAGTTTTGATTAAAGTCTACACTATCTCAATGAAATATTAAAATATCTATTTATGAAGCAACAATTTGCAATTGAGATTAATATCTACATAACAACGTTGCGACGTTTTGTAAAAGCAAGCGCTATTGAGCTTATTTTACTCTAAACATCTCAGAGGAATATAAAATATATTAATTTCTAAATATTGCCTATAACGTCGATCGTATCTTTGTATCCAAACATCGCTTCCAATGTAATTCACTCACGTACTAATTATTAATTCTGGAATTATAAAATTTAAATAATTTCAGCTTTTTCCATTACGCCAAGTTAACAACTTAACCCATTGTGATGTTTAAGCCATCAAGTTTCTGCATTCGCCGAAATATTTTCGGATGAAAAATGGATTTAATTTTTAAAAAGTACGACCCGAAGCCACTGTTTCATGTTGCCGACGACAAGGATGATTGATGCAAACCAACCACTGTTGAAATACGAGTGAACTTACAAAGAACATTTTTTGTCAAGAGAAGGGGGCTACACGTTCAGAAATCTTGGACAACCGCTTTGGTGACATTCTTTTTGAATTGGGCATGACATTATAGTTTTGAATATATATACCAGTCCGTATTATCGTAGTATCGTTTATCTCCAAAATCATGCTTCGGGACGGCGTAGTCATTGACCCGAGACGACCCATGTCGTGTAATAGGTTGAATCTTCGCCTCTTCTCCAAGAATTCCAGGTTTAATGCCAGGCCAGTACAATATTTGTGTTCATGAACATGTATGTTTGTATTTGTCTGGGTGTTTTCTGATATTTGAAAAAACATTATGTATAAGATGTATATATTAACAAAATATACTTAATATAATAAGTATGTTCATGGTTGTTTAGTATTCATATTACAGGCTAAATGCTTAGTTTGGGATTAGATTGCGCTGTATTTTCCTTCCATTTTATTTCACGGCTATGGAGCCGTACTGTGTGTTACGTTAGAGATTAGTTGATTGTTACGCGCTAAGCCAAGATTTGGGTAAAACTCGTAAAGAGCTTTATAAAGAGGCTATCAGTGACTAACAAAAACAAGTTTTAAAAATAAATAAAGATTATTAAACGCACATTAAAAGGAAACATTAATTGAAAGGAAAATGATCAAAACGTGGATCCAATAAAATAAGGCCCATTTTGATTATTTTGGTATTATTTTCATGCGTTTGTTTTTGTTCAAAACATAGTTTCGACACACGGGATATAAAAAAAATCTGAAATCCTAACAAAACTTAAAGCCAATTTTAATAACGTTATTACACTTAAGTCAACCCCAAATGGAGCTTTGCGATGATAAATCTATGGTTACCGCCAGACTGAGTTCCTCAAAGGACTTCCAATACCTTTGGAAGTTGAAATAAAATTCCAAATGGAGTCGAAGTTCGCTGACATTCCTTACGCGTCATGGACCATAGTTCACAGGAACAAATGTGAAAACGAGCATGAGCTGGATCGGTTGAACTTGTTATTAAGTTGGATGTTTGAGAATGACCAAAATTAAGTAATAGTTACGCAACACGTACGTAAAATAATTCATTAAAACAATTTAGGTATGGACTAAAAGTTAAAAGATTAACGGATGCATGATAATATTACTAAAATTTAAACTAGCAATGATATTAATAATTGAATTTGATATCAAGCCTACTATATGCGTTATATTGAACACTATTTATCCGCTCTAACGTAGCACACGCGTCAACAATAGTTCATCTATTGTGTGTTGTCACTATCCACTTGTGCTACGCACGACCGCAAGATGTCCTTGGCCCTTGACCTTTCTTAAAAATAAACAAGCGTATTCGTAAAAAGGTACATTCAAAGGTAGCATAAACAATATTTTATTTATTGTCACTAATAATAACACTGGGAAGATTTAAAAAAAATTCCTAAGACAGCGTGCTTTCGTTGAATAGCGTTATTTAACTTAAGATGCAAGATAAAATAAGATTCTATATTTGCAAAGAAGTTATATATTTAAAGAGCGCACAGGATAAAGGGATATCACTTTTCCTTTGACGTTTAAATCGCTTACCGTCTGATATTCATATCTGTGACTTTTAACATCACTTATCTATGGATATTTTGTATATGAAATCTATAATACTCTCCATAATATTATATGTCTATGGAATTAGTGTTGAGATGATTTCTTTTTTCTATCGCTGTTATATCATGATTTTAGTTAACATTCGAACGAGGCTGGATCGTTAAAAGTTGCATAACCATGGTGCCCAATCCAATGTTACTTGTTTGCTGTTGCTACATGCATGCATTCTGCTGAATTGCAACGAACTCTGTCGATACAATTATTTAACTTGCGATACTTACAGCTTACAAAATGCTTGAGGACTTCTCGCGGAAAATAAAAGAACATCTATTGTTTAAACTTCGCGAGTTATTGACCATTTAAACAATTATGAAGCACTTCCAGTGATACCTAATAGGTATGGAGGCTGTAACAGTTCCTTATATCTGCAGTGCAGAGCGAAACAGCTATTGTTTAGACTTTAATCAAAATTGCAATCATTACGATACAATTAAGTCTTCAAACTACTCGTAACTTAAAAACCCTTGAAACGTTTATTAAATTGAAAATTTCTCCATCAGTATCCATAATGAATCGGATTCCAATTTTCCTCGTTTGGCTTGATACTGTATGCAATCTTAAAATCGATTTAGAGCATCCCGTCTGGAATTAGCGGATTGCTAAGTTGGGAATGGTCGCGAATGATTGTACTGAAATGGCGAGGGAGCTATTTGGGTGTAACGGAATGACATTCATAGTAGGGAAAGTTAAAGGTCAGGTCAAATATTATTCTAGTATATTTTAGGTGTTAGTATCAGATTGGCTTTTTCGGAAAATAATAACCTTAGGAAGAGTAATAATTGGTTATATAGTGCAAATGATGTGGTTTATAATGAAATGTTAATTTACTAATAACATATTATTAATTTACGTACTGAATAACACTGTTCTGGATTTATTCTTCAAAATCACTTGTGGATTAGGCAGTTGCCACTCACCAGGTGCACTGTTGAATTTATTTCCTATTTTATTATAAAAAAATTTTAAGTGAAAATATATAGGGTGATTTTATGTTTCGTGTACTTTCACTTCAATTTGCCGCCGCAGTTATCGAGATAAGAATTAGTGTTATTGTTCTCTCACTTTTAACTTGATCAAAAGATATGTATTGGGTTGATAAACGTCTACTAAGCTGACATTTTAAACTACATCGCTTGTTTCAATCCTTCAATCACCAATACAAGTGATTGTTTTATTTCACGTTCTTTATTTAGGGAAACCTAGTTTTTATTTAAATAACCGGGTCAATGTCTTCCTAAATATATCTTCAATTCTTCTTTAATATATCGTGTGCGTGTAAATGATTATTTTCAGTATTCTAGATATATACCTCACTCTAGGTTTGATTGTAGTTGGTCAACCGTCTAGAGTGCACTCAAGTTCGTGATTTGCATAACAGATAGCGTCCGCGATCCAATATTCATGGCGGATATAAATGTTATTTGGCAACATAACTGTGTTTACGGTAGGACTCTGAGAGGTTAATATTTAATATTGAATTAATTGCGGATTGTAAGTGCTTTGGGATAGTATCCCAATCATCTAGTTTGGTGGGTTCTGGCATATCATAGTTGAAAAGATTTTTGTAATAAATAATGTCGTAGGCTAGTCTTATTAAAAACTATCGGCACGCTTTGACTCCACGCGGGTATTAAGAGTTTTCATGAGCATTTTTATTCTTTTGAATAATATATCATGCGGGAATTGTATAGCTCTTCCAAACGCAATTTCAAAGCCTCTTCAAAGCAAATAAACAAACAAACCATCAAATCAATCTATAAAATCTATTTAAAATATTAGTTAATACTAATATATCTTCTTAAATAGATTTGATAGACATAATAGTCGTGATAGCTCACGATTATAATTATTCAAAACAATGCACAACGTTATAAGATGGAAATTAATCAATGTAAGTAAGTGTACCTAACTAGGTACAATCTTTGAGATCAAGCTGCTCGTACATGCGCGGTGCACTTCTTTACCCAATGGCTAATGTCGCAACAGATGCAGAGCAATGTTAATGGTAAATCATAATAATAATAATCATTATCAACTCATCGCCACTGAGGGGGTACGAGCCTACCCGTAAAGGGTGTAAGGCCTAAGTCGTCCTTACGGGCCCAGTGTGGTTTGGCTGACTTCACGAATGACCTTTGTATCTGTGTATAGATTAAGGTTATTTTCGCGATAAAACCTGCACATACCTTCACCGTAAGATCATCGGATAAACGTTAATATAATTTAAAACTCAAAAAGACTTTGGTTCGTGGCGGGATTTGAACCTGTACCCTCAGATGCAACCCATACCAATGTGCCACCGAAGCTCGATAAATAACAATTATAAAACAATCATTAATTATTTTAACACTGCATCTGTCATCGGCAGGCCAATTATTCAAATATTTGTGTGCATGAACATGTCTGTTTGTAATGGCCTAGGTGTTTTCTATGTATAATATGTATGAATTTACAAAGAAAATGTATATAAGTATGTTTATCCGTTGTTTAGTACCATTACAGGCTTCACGCTTAACATGGGGCTAGATGGCGCTGTGAATGTCAGTGGTATTTATTTATTCATCAATCATTTACCAACAGATAAGCGTAAGTTGATCATGTAACACTTTAAATTTACGAGTAGCCGATTTAAATTCTTTGAATTATGGAGTCAGATAAAGCAAATTGTGTAATGAGATATTATTTAACTTTGGGTGTCCAAATATTAGGTAGATAACTTTCCTTTCACCATTAATGTTTGATAGCAATTCATCTTTGAGAGTAAGCAAGCCTTTGAATTATAATTTGTAGAATCCTTTGATGCATCCAGAGGCGTTGGTACGGAATGTAGGTCACTAGAGCGTCAAACCATCTCTTCTTATTCAGCTTTACATTGCATTATAAACGAAGATGGCAAAGAACGAACTATTTTAATGGGCTTACATTTAAGATTATTTGAACAGAAATCACATGTTAAGTTAAAAGCTCATTTACTTAAAGGATTTTCTGGTTATTAATTTTGAAACGTTTTAAAATAAAAATTAAAAGCTTATGCTGTAAAATACACTTTGTTTTAACATTGGTTTTGGTAACTAGAAAAAACTTACCTGTAGTAGCACATTGGAAATTGTATCCAATAATTTATCATTGAAAAGAGCTGGGGGTTCTTGTATATATTATTTCCAAACACGAAGAATAACACGGTAACACTCTTTTTATACACCACTAAATATCTAGAACGTACTGGACTTTTTCGATTTGACAATTAGCATGTACTCTGTGGTGAACGGACATTATGTAAAAGCCGCCATATTTAATTAATTTTTAATTACGTTAATTTGTAACAATATTCATATTACGCATATATATGAACCTTACTCTTAAGTTATCAATAACGCTCTATGTACAACTTTGGTGAAGTTGAACTTATTGACTAGATATGGACTATAGACTAAAAAATGTTTATATATTGGTCATATAACAGCATATTTAGTTATGTTTGGTTAATTCAGTGCCGAATTTAACTTCAAGCTATCGTTATCACAAGTGCGTTGAAACTTAGTCAATATATTTAATGACGTTATTCACTTAACCTAAGCGAAGATATGCTAATAGCTAGCTGTTGTATGTTTAGTTAATAGTCATAGTTGAAACTTTAATTAGTTAGAAAATAGCTTATTAGTGTTTCTTTAATGTGATTATTGGATAAATAAATTATTCCTATCTTGTCACTGTAAATTGAATTGTAACAATATTGTGTTATTCAACCTTGTGTATCATTATATTCCAATATGCGTATTAGCTTGTTAATTTAGGCAAATAAAAACGTGGATAGATAAAATGTATGTTAACAAAATTCTCTATATTCAACCCCTTTTACTACAATCAGTCCACTCCTGCTCTTACGGTGAAGGAAAACATCAAATTCAAATTCAAAATTCTTTATTCAAATTAGGCTTACAAAAAGCACTTATGAACGTCAAAAAATATAATAAAAAAACAATTAAAAATACTAAACTAAAAATATGAATTTTGATGCTTTGAAAAAAAAAGCGCTTCAGTGGATTGGCCTGTTGAGAAAGAAGCACCCAAGAAAACTCAACAGTGTAGCCTTTTTTAAAAACAATTACTTAATGTAACAATATATCATAAACACTGAAATAGCTGAGCAATTTAAGACCAAGGATTTTATCACATAAATATTCGTCAATAGTGTAGTACCCTTTTTTAGAAAGGTGGTTTTTTATTCTAGGTTTAAACATGGGTAAAGGTAACTCGACAATATTCTGCGGTACCTTATTGAAAAACTTTATACATCTTCCTATAAAAGATTTACCTACTTTATGTAGTCTCAAGTCCGGAACAGCAAGTTTGTTTCTATTCCTAGTATTAAAATTGTGTGAGTCACAATTTTTCTTAAAGGTATGATAGTATTTACGAACGTAAATTAAATTTTCATAAATATATTGTGATGCTATAGTCATTATATTTATTTCTTTAAAAAGTTCCTTAAGGGAGTCACGGGGTCTAAGGTTGTAGATAAAACGAATAGCTCTTTTTTGTAGTACAAATATTGTACTAATGTCGGCAGCTGAGCCCCACAACAGTAGACCATATGACATGACACTATGAAAATAACTGAAATAAACCAATCTTGCTGTTTCTACATCTGTCAAGAGCCTTATCTTCCTAACAGCATAAGCTGCCGAGCTAAGTCTACCAGCCAGTGATTCAATGTGAGGCCCCCATTGTAATTTTGAATCTAAAGTTATACCAAGAAATGCAGTGGAGTTTACAAGTTCCACTTGATCATTATTCAGTCATCAAGAGGAAACCTGCGCACGTTTGCGAAGAGATTCAAAGGTCATGCGTGTCATGCGTCAACAGGCCAAACCACTGAAGCGCTTTTTTTTTTCAAAGCATCAAAACTCATATTTTTAGTTTAGTATTTTAATCGTTTTTTATTATATTTTTGTATATTTCTTGACGTTCATAAGTGCTTTTTGTAAGCCTAATTTGAAATAAATGTTTTTGACTTGACTTGACGTGAAGGCGGCCAATCTGCGCGTGGCCCGCGTGAACGACTTAGGTCTAAACATATTGGATCAGTTATATCATTCAAAAGTGTTATTCTGATGTCTATAAAATATTTCATTTGATACCTTTTATAAATTTACCTAACACCAAAATTATCCAATCATGTTTGTTTCAATTTACGTAAAACGTTTAGAAACCTAATTTTAAATCCTTTCAAGTTACAATTGAAACAAAATAACTTAAAGACAACCGATTGATGCATAAATAAACGGATATTACGGATTTCAATTGTAACATTTCAGTTTGAAATAAAGATCGAAAAGTGTTTGATGTGAAAACATTGCTTACTTTATTGATTAACTTTAGCTTTTTTACCACTTCAACTGCACCTTTGTTGTATAAGCGTTGAGGTTAGAGCGCTGTTTTACCAGGATTTTGGGATCAAAACATACTAAGAGAACCCATAGTGAAAGTCAGTTTGTACGATTACTCTTTATACAGTAAGCCTGCTATGCTAAATAACTTGATTGTTTGAAAAGACGTCTATCTTTTCAATTCGAAATGTGGGAGACACTTCGGGCCTGGCTGTTTATATGTCGTTCAAAACATATTAGACCACATCAGATATTGTTAGAATGGCAAAAATCTCTGGCATCAGGGTCCGATTGTTCATCAATTTACCACCCACTTAATAAGAAGAGATCTAAGCCGTGTAGTGGACTGCTGGAATTGTGCAGTTCAGAGGTCACAAGATGTTGAGGATTTTTTCATTACGATTTACTATATTGAATTATGCCTAATTCGAGCAGAGGACTATTATAGGCTTTGAATGTAAAAATAACCACCGCAATGGAACTTGGTTTTATCTTTCATTTTATCGTTGACCCTTAAAAGTAAAAATCTTTCTATTTTGGTTGAGTTTTGCTTACTTTCATATTTCTTAATAAACTTTCTTTCTTTTAATCATACGATCCTTAGAAATATTATTATTGCTTTACATATGATATCAAATGAGTAAATAAACTGTAGAACCAAATAGAAATAAAACAACCAGGTGTATCCGGAAACAGCGCTTCGCCTGAGCTAAAACAGTGACCGAAAAATCCATCTTCGTGTCCACCAAATCCGTTTTGAACTTCATTTCGCTTTTTAAATGCATAGTGTATTTCGCTCGACGTTTAAACGAACCCCAATTGGTCATTACCGCAGTGGACTCGTACGCTGTCGACGATTTAATTGGATATTCATTGTACGGAGAAATAAAGTTCCTGCCCAAATTATAATTACAAATGCTTTCAAAAATATTTTCTGATTGAACTTTTGTGCTTGAACAACGCTATAGTTTTTGCGAAACGAACACGTCATTTCATGTTTGTATGTAATCGATAAAATGACACTGGTATGCCATTGCTTTCAATTAAACAATTTATTGCTGAAAAAGCTATTATAAATAAATTAAAATTAAAAATATGTATTGAGTAAAATCCAGATGGTGTAAGTTTTTGTCACCAATAAAAGATAATCTTTTCAATAAAATCGGAAGAGCGTCAGTGCCTCTATGGTGTGGACTGTTGCATTCCGATCGGGAGGGCGCAAGTTCAAATCCTGCCACCAATGTGTATTAGAATTTTCGAAATTATGGATACGTTATCAGAAGCTCTTACGGTGAAGGAAAACATCGTGAGGAAACCTGCGCACGCCTGTGAATAGATTCAAAGGTTGTGCGTGAAGTCGGCCAATCTGCGCTTGGCCCGCGTGAACGACTAAGGTCTAAACATATGGATCAGTTCGTGCCCCTCGGTGAAGACGTGTAATGAGCTGATTGTGATGATAAAATCGATTACAAAAGACTTGGTTTCAAATTTTGAAGCTACGTAAGCTGAATTTCTATATTTTCATTATAAAATTTTAAACCGAATGAAGTTTTTATATTCATTGCTGCTCCTTATTTTAAGAAGCCGTCTTTATTTGAAATCTTGTGTCGACGCCAGTGAATTAAGTTTGAACAATAATAAGGAATAAAGATGTTAACGTGGTATAACTGCGACGCTCCTTGCAACTACGAGATTGCTACATTGTATCGTAGTCACGCTACGAGGTGAATAAAAAAGTGCTACGACGAAGATTATATATTTTTGTTATACTAAGAACGATGCGTGACATGATATCGCGTTGTGAAATAGTTAATGGTAGTATAAGAGTGTTTTATTAAAAAAAAATTTGCTTAATATACTGTGGAACAAAAACGATTAAATGAATATTTAAAAATGAAATAGTTGGAAATCTAGTTTCAATATTCAGTGAGTTAAATACGAGGTTTAAAATCGATCAATATAAGTACAAATTCATAACAACCCGCTTGAAACAGCTAGTCATAAATATAGCAACCTTTTGCGTTTATAAATAAAACCCATTAAATCGCCCATTTTGCCGTTTGCACGCCAAATAAATGGGGCCAGAAGTAATTTGCTATCCCACTTGCGATATGGCATTAATATCAAAGAAAATAGGCAGTCATACTCGTATTTTGCTGACTTTAATAAAATTTTCATACATAAAATATTTATGATTTATATTATAATGCATTCTATTTCTGTATGATTACAAATATTGTAAGTTTGTAACGCTGAGTGATTATTGTTTTACTGTCAAAGTAACGTACACATCATTTAGTATTTAAAATATGTCCATTAAATAATAAATAATTACTGATTTATAGGTATTCTAGAGATAAGGGGTTCAGCAGACTACATTTATTGGGAACCGAGAGGACAACAATAAAACATTGCTAACCAAATCAAACTGGTTTATAAGTTCATTACATACCTGTCAGTTATAGTGAAGTCATGGTTTTTACATTAACACTTATAAATGTAAATAACGATACTATAATGTTTTTTTACATTTAATTGTAGTCTTTGTATATATATTCAAAGTTGAAGCAAAAATATCACTATTCTTCACCATTAACTCTATAGGCGTCAAGATAGGTAGAGTTAAAACTTTGTATCACGTACTTATTTCCGCGATAAAATGACGGACTTGCGTAGATTTAATCCACTTTCCAAAAGTCCTTTCTTAGCCGGAACAATTGCACTACAAAATTTATAACCTTTTTTTCTTATTTTTTTGTATGAAAGTTTGATAGATATGAATTAAGCCAGAGAAGTATGTCAGGACTACGCAAAGTGGCACTTTTTCATCTCTGCCTACCCTTTTGGAACCAAGGCGTAAGCTTTTTTATTTAATTTTTATTTATATTGAATTTGTAGGATGGTTTCATTCTTTTAACATTCTATTTCGACCCGAGCAAGCATAATGTTTTACATCGATGTTATGTGGCATATTTTGTATATTAAAATTCCCAAACAGGCAGGTGACTTGAGCGTAAGAATTACTGCCTAAAAAGCTGCTTCGCTCGGTTAATATTTGCATTTTCTTCATGCCTTGAATGTAACGTATTTTAATTTTACAAAGGAAAATTGGTCTCGTAGGTAATGTGGTAAATACAAAAACAACAATGCTTTTATTTTATTGTGAATAAGATTATTTAAAGCAACAGTGTAGGCTGCCATTCTAAGTTATTTGCTATAGAAACAGTAATAGGCTGCAATTTAAAGATGTTTTGCCATAAAAATAATAACCCTACTTTATCGCTTTCTATGTCAATTTGTGGCCTGCTGCTAATAATGTTAATACTAGTAATTTTGAAGATCTTTTCAATTGTTCAAAAACAATGCGTGGAATTGCTTTTCGTTGCGAGAGCCATGCTTCGTCACAAATGGATCAACACGACTGGAATGATACCACGGCCATACAGAAAACTGGCGTAAAATAACGCTTTGCTTTAGTATATAACTCGCTTACTTGGTGAACCAAGTATGCGAGGTTATTGGACATCCAAATACCCTTTTGCATCCCTTCCCTTTATTTCCTTTTAATCATCTTCGAAGAGAGTCCGTTACAAGAAGCCACCATTTTGTTCAAACCAGCTTCAGTTTTGACAATTTACAAGTTCCAGGTCTGTATATAGGAAATGTTTCTAACAAAGTCGGCAAATCTAATAACTATTGTATTCTCTATCTCATGGTATTAGTGAAATTACTGGGTATAAGAGACCTAACATCTGTTGTCTCGAGTGACGGGCGCAGTGCGGCATTGATCAAGAACAATAATTGTCTATCAGTTGCTGGTGTCGATTAATTCCGCTTTGTTATGGTCAGGCGTATCGTTTACCATCAGGTGAGCGCCCTGGCCGTCCTGTTCAATTCGTTACATATAAAAACATGAATATCAAATAAATAGGATGGCATCAGGCAGTTAATATACCGACTCAGACGACCTTATACTTTTATTGTCAGGTGTATGAAAAAGATAAAAAAATTGAACTTATAATTTGATACAACACAGACTTTCAATTAGAAGAGCCTACACAAACAGCTACCAAATATCTACTAAATGCAAAATATTATCACGACCCCAATGAAGCGTCTGATTTGATCCTTATTAAATTTTAATGGGAATTCTCAGTTTTGTAATGTTTCATCTCGTTATTACTTAAAATATTAGGAAAAGCTTTCCTTTCCATTAAAAAAATACTTTTAACGTAAATGGTTCAAACTTCAATCGTCGTGAATAGACTTACAAAATGAACTATTGTACGTCCAAAAAAAAATTTGATGCAATACTTTGCGACCACTTCAATTTTGATGACGTAATCATTTTATATTTTTGAATTATAAAACCACTATTGAGATATAATGTTAATGGAGCAATACCTTCCACAAAAAAACTTAACTTTACATATCAAAATGTAATTGAAATAAAGGCAGCTGCTCTGCCTTCTAATGCGTCATCTGATGACTCACATTGCTAATTTTGTGTGTTGATGTGCGAGCGCCATTTTGGGTTAGTTATAAAAGAAGATTACAGGTAGTGGCACTTTATCTCGTCCCTGTATTCTTATATTTTTTTACTATTTCTGTTTTTACCACAATGTCCTAATGACCCAAAAATATAGGTGGGATCTTGTAAGGAAATCGAATAACAGTAAATTCCCAACTATAAAGAGTGTATGTCTTTGCACCTTAAAAACATAACCTATATAGCTTTCGAAACACGTTATAATACTGCGTACTTATAAGTACATACTGTTAGTAGTACTAAATATTGAAATCAACCTTAACCATTTCAAAGAAAAACACCGCTCCTAATTTTTCATTTTGAATGCTGTGTTACTGGTTTTAAGTACCAAAATGCTGTTTATCGACGAAGGGTTTACTCGGGGTCGGGAAAAATTAAATTTAGTCAACGTTTGAACCAGCCCTTAAAAAGCTTAAATTATATAAATAAATATTCACTGATATTCACACAGCGCCGTCGAGCCCCAAACAAAGCATAAGTCTGTAATATACTAAACAACGGATCAGCATACCTATACATTTTTTGTAAATAATATCATACCTACATAGAAAACACCCAGACCAATACAAACAGATATGTTCATGCACACAAATGTTTGTACTGCCCGCGAATCAAACCCTTGGTGTAATAGCCGACATCTCAACCATTTCACCAGATGGGTCATCATTGAAAATGTAATTGATGAAAATTATAAAAAATTAAGACTTCGTTCTTGAGACTAATAATTGAACTTCATTACCTACACTTTTATAAAAAGTACAATTTCAAAGTTAATTTATCTACAAATTTAGGGCTAAATTCACCTTTTACGATAAACAACAGTGCGGAGGTAAACAAAGCGTAAATCCCGTCATTTTGCCACTTAAATTGCTTATCGCCAGCTTAAATCTTTAATCAAAGGAACTTGATATCATCCAGAAATTAGCAACTCATATTACAAACTTCCGATCTTGGATTTTAATAAGCCCCGACTTGTTGTGTTTAACTTTGCTGCTTGGAATTGGAGATTTTATTTCAATTAGTTTAAGATTATATTTAATTTGGTATAAAATAAACCCATAAATGATATATTCTCTAATGCGTTCACATATTTCTGTTAACAGTTATTCTTCTGAATCAATAGTTAGACTAATATTGAGATTATAAAATGGAAGTTACGAGTAATGAATTTTTTAAGTACTCCTGGTAATAATCGAGTAACTATTTCTCAGCTGACATATTTTGAATACAACCGCGCTGTTCCTAATTCGTTTGAATTGCAAGAAATTAGTTCCCATCAGGTACTTAAAATTATTAAATCCTTAAAATCAAATGCTATTGGTTTGGATGACATTTCATTGAGCATGATTACTATGACCTTGCCATACTCTTTGGATGCGATCACTGCGATTATAAACTTGTCTTTGCGAACAGGTGTTTATCCTAAGGAATGGCAGAGGGCTCTTGTTAAACCGTTAGCTAAAAAAACATTGTCGGTTTCCCTGGCGGACTTGCGTCCGGTGAGTGTTTTGCCATGCCTATCCAAGGTTATGGAGAGGGCTGTGGCTGACCAAGTCAGAGTTTTTGTTGAGGGGAATAATATATTGCCTTCAAAACAGTCAGGCTTTAGAAAGGGACACAGTACGTCCACTGCTCTTCTTGATGTTGTAGATAACATATTGTACGCACAAGATAAGGGAAGGGTACACTTCTTACTCTTCTGGACTTTTCCAGGGCATTTGACTGCTTAAATATTTCATTGTTGTTGTCGAAAATGCGTTTTTATGGCTTTGATACTAGATGCATCCAGTGGTTTTATAGTTATTTTGAACACCGAACACAACAGGTGGAACTGTGCAATGAACTGGGAGGTATTCATCGTTCAGATCCTAGAGGAGTAACGAGAGGAGTTCCACAAGGGTCGATTTTGGGTCCTTTGCTATTTGCGATTTACAGCGCGGATGTGGTCAATAGTATACACCATTGTAATTATCACATGTATGCTGATGATTTGCAAATATATTTATCGACAAATCCTAAAGACACTTACGAAGCGGAAATGTTGCTAAATGAAGACCTGACAAGAGTGGCTAGATGGGCAGAATTAAATTCCTTGGTTCTTAATGGTGAAAAATCTAAATATATGATATTGGGGTCCAGGAAACAAATACGGGATATACAGAATAAGGGGGTAAATGTGTCAATAAATGGTCGGAATGTGGAGAGAGTATCCGAAGTAAGAAACTTAGGTCTGATAATGGATGAGGAGTTACGGTTCGAGAAGCATGTAAATGTAGTTATTAGTAACTGCTTTTATAGATTAAAAGTCCTCTATCAAATCCGGGATTACATTAACGAACTTAACCGTATCAAATTGTGTGACTCACTCATACTTTCTAAATTCAATTATATGGATGTTGTGTACGGTCCTCGTCTGTTGGCGCGTACGCAGCAGTCAATTCAGCGAGTGCAAAATGCGTGTGCTAGATATTGTTTCCATATACCGCCGAGAACACACGTGACTCCATATCTTAATAATGCAAATATATTGAAAATGGGGTCACGTAGGGCATTACATTTTGCCACGCTTTTATTTGGGGTAGTTGGTTTAGAAACTCCCGCTTATCTGGTTCAGAAGCTGTTGTGGGCCCGGGAAGTACAGTCGAGGACACGTCGATCAGGCCACGCCCTTCTCCTGCCACCACACGTACCGTCGCATTCAGAGGAAGCTTTAGATTTGCTGCATCAAAGTGCTGGAACGATCTCCCTCCACCATATCGACAACTGCAATCGGTCTATGCATTTAAAAAACGTTTCAAAACTTATACACTTGATATGCAGAAGCAAATGTATCAAAATAATTAACTTGCACAACTTTAAAAAAACTTGCATACTGACTATAATGCTACCTCTATTTGAAATAGGGTATTCGATCTGACATCATGCGTCACACACGTTCACACAAGTACACTTTACATGCACATTGCTCTCACATAAACCGCAGGTATAGAGTATGTAGTATAAGTAGTACATTTATTATGATTATTGTATACTAATATATTTATATTATTTACGTCTTATAGCGTGGACATATTATATGATTTAATATTATTTTAATGTATATGTTATAGTATTGATATATTTATTATATATTATTTTAAGCACCGTGTATACAGCACCGATACCGACCGTGCGCCTACTCATCCGGGCTCACTGAAAATCGGCGTCAGGGTCCGCTCATAGGGGGCCCTGGCTTATGCTGAGTGAGTCCGTTTAGTCTAGACGTCGTAGCACGCCACATATTTATTAATAAGTTTTTAGTAAAATTGTATATATATGGTTTATTTCTCACATTAATTAGTTGCAATATGCGATGTTTAGATTTAATAAATGCCTTCTTTCTTCTTTCTTTCTTTCTATAATCATGTTAATGTTACTTTGGATATTTCATCAAAGAACAAAGTAATAATATTTATATACAAAATTATATTAACTTTGCACTATTATCTGGCAAACTCTGCCATGGTTGACTTGTCACAAATCAAATCAAATAATATAAACGAATAATAACAACAGCTAGATTCTAAATTTGAGAGATAGATAAGGATTCCGGTTTGATCCCGGGCATTGCAATTTTGTGAATAAACATGTATGGTTGTATTGGTTTGGGTAATTTCTATGTGTATTGACAAAAAAAGGTTTATAAGTATGTTAATCAGTTGTTTAGTACCCGTTCTACAAGCTTCATCCTTCCTATCCTATCCTATTCAACCTATCGCAGTCCACTGCTGGACATAGGTCTCCCCCATTTTGCGCAAGATATCCCGGTCCTTCGCTTTCCTCATCTAGCCTCCACCAGCGACCTTTCGCAAGTCGTCGGTCCATCGGGCCGGAGGGCGTCCTATGCTACGCTTGCCTAGACGCGGTCTCCACTCCAGAACTCGTCTGCTTCATGCTTAATTATGTCAAATTGTTATTTTTTATTTTGTTAGTGAACGAGATGGTCAGTTTACCCACCTGGTGGTAAGCGTACCTGACCATGACAGTTGCAGTATTGGCGGAAATTATAACGCTTGAAGGTATTTTTTTTCCGTCAAAACTGCACTGCGACTCTCATCCTAGGCGACAGATGTCTCTTATACTAAGTAATTTTACTAGCTACAGTGGCTATATGCCGAAACCAAGAGGTGCAATACACTCTTATTTTACGAGACGATATCTGACACTGCAGTACCAACCTAAACAACTCAGTGCCAAGCCTACTACCTAGGAACAAAACTTTTAAATACAGGAGTCAATTACAATACATAAATTAAGAGTTGCAAATCAATATAATCAAGTCGGCAACAAGTTAGCAAATCTCTGTCGATCCTGTAACAAAGCGACGTAATTGTTGAAACTTGAGCGAACAATTTGGGTATTCATTAAAACTGTATCGGACGGAAAATCGTAGTACGAACTCTTTCATGAAATTGGCGAACACGCTAATTGAATTAGTTTCTTTATCGGTTTTTTTACGGAAATTTAACGATTTTTTTCAAATACGTGAGATTTCGCGATCACAATGTTAAAGAAGGTAGTAAGTAATGAAAAAATATAGGTTGTTACTTAGCTTAAACCAACTATTCACCCAAGAACGAAAAAGAGCAACGCAGAACATTACATATATCTAATAATTATTTCCTACTTTGTCTTTGGCTTTTGACTGCCATTAAACCAGACACAAAAAAATTGTCATTCACAGTGACTGCCAAGGCAGTCAATTTGATGATAGAGGTAAAATAACCGGATATGAGAGACCTAATACGTGTTTTCTCGGGTGTTGTGTGCAGGGACGTGTAGTCGAAAAATATGAACTACCTACTATTAACTTGCAACGTTGCATCTGTCGGCACTTACCACAAGGTAAGCGAATTGACTGTCCCGTTTTTTATTAAAGAAAGAAAGAAAGAAAAATATTTATTCAAATAAATCTGTTACAGATACTTTTGAATCGTCAATTGTAAATTATCAATTTTTTTGTGACTACCACCGGTTCGGAATAAGTAGGATCTTCGAGAAGAGCCGGCAAGAAACTCGAGTTACTCTTTTAATCTCTTTATATCAGTGGTTACAGTTTTTTCATTTACCTACACATAGCTTTACAATAATTTATTAGAAAGATTTTGTAACTGGAACACTAAGTGCAAGACCACACATCTTTATCCGATAAATATTCTTCTATTGTATAGTATTAGCAAGTGTCAAGGAGCACATTTATTTTTCGGAATCATTGGGAGACCTTCCGTTACGAAAGTTGATTCTGCAATAGCTGCTTCGCCATCTAAGCCATTCATACGTCATTGAGCCCTCATCTCAAGATATATGTATCTTCTTTAAAAAAATGCAAAGCTTTAAAACAATAGAATAAATCAGAAAAGAAAAAGCGGAAAATCACCTTTTTATGTTACAATACTTTTACTTTTACTGATTGATGTCAAAGAATTGGAACAAAACAAATGTTTTTATTTTTGAAACATGTTAGGAAAGAAAATGATGTTGAAAGGATAAAAGAAGGTTTTTACTTGACTGACGATAATTCGAGTCGAAGGTAAGGGGGATTTGTTCCCAATGCAAAATACAGCAGCAAAGGTTTCATGGGGAAATTTAAATCATAGGTTATATGGTATAGTGTAATTGCGATTCTTTATCGTGAAAGATACATTGCTCAGAATATAACTGTATAACAGTATCTACAACCTATCGCAGTCCACTGTTGGACATAGGTCTACCCCATTATGCGCCAGTTATTCCTCATGTATTATATATATTTCTCATTCACTGTATTAGTATATAACATAATAGTATAGAGCTTCGGTGGATCAATGGTGTGGACTGTCGCCTTTCTACCGGGAGGGCTGAGGTTCAAACCCCGACACGTACCAATGTATTTTCGAATTTTCGAAAATATAGGTGAAACTTGCCATATTCGAACCCGAACCCTAAGAGAGAATTCTAGTTATCTGGAAATATAACTAAGAAATAAACATTCAATTGATGTTTTAAGAATCTTCATTTATTCAGTCATCGATGAAAATAACAATAGACTTAAACTTTGATAACATCTGAGAAAAAATAATTTTTCAAAAAGTGAAAAAAGTACGATTTAGGCTTAATTATTCCTAAAACGTACCTGTATATTCCTAAATCGTAGCCATATATCTCTATGGCAAACTTAAGATCCTATGATTAATATCAATCTCATAATCACAGCAATTGACATAAGTAATAATCGAGATCTGTGGAATAATCTTAAATATAAAATTATCATTTTAATGATGTATACCACATCTAATTGATTTTTTGTGTTGTTCAGTTATAGATTTCGATGCCACGGTTGATGGGGCTAACTGATGGCCCTACATCTGGTAACTCGTCATAGTTCTCCTCCAGTACAACATATTGAATTGATTGCAAGGCCATAACCCACAAGTTTTATTAAACTTTAAATTGCCATCTTTATAAGCACTGAGGGCTTTATCCATATCGTCACTTGACCAAGTACTGTATTGTCAAAATATTCCTAATTCGTACCGGTACGAAATAGAAGAAAGTAATGAGTACGAATTGGACACAAGTTAACTAACGATTTCAAATTTGCAGCGTAACAAAACGTGTCGGGCTTAAGTATAAACGTTTAGTAATTTGAAACGCAAAAATGTATAGAATCAAACCAAAAACTCCTAAGTTACATAACTCAGCGTAAACAAAACTGAAAACCTTATGAATCAACCAAAAATATTACTCGGAAACAGCAAAAATTACTTACTTTTTGAATAATTTCCAGAGGAGCGACAGCATGGAGTTGTTGCTCGGGTCACGTAACAATACAAACTAGTAGTTTCATTATCTAGCACTCACGTCGCCACTGCAGTTTCACGAAACGAGAACTCGATAGGGTACGTTTTAGGAACAGGTACGAATAAGGCAAGTTTCCCCTATGTACGTTATCCTTACGGTGAAGGAAAACATCGTGAGGAAACCTTCATGCACGCCTGCGAAGAAATTCAAAGGTTGTGTGTGAAGTCGTCCAACCCGCACGGGGCCCGCGTGGATGACTAAGGCCTAATCACCCTATACGAATAGGCTCGTACCCCTCAGTGGGGACGTTTGATGAGCTGATGATGACAATAGTATATGACTCTCTTTTTCTTAACCTATGTACCTAAGCCTATATAAATAATCAACAATAAATAGTATAATTGATATTGATCAAATTAAGGTAATTATATAAATGGCATGTTTATTTTCTAGAGTTTCTTGTAGTCTTTATCTTTTACTTGCATTCTCTGCCCCAACCTAGTTACCTTAAAATCTCTTTTTTTTACATTTTCGTCTTAATCCAATTTAATTAGTCAATATTAAAATTAAAAAATAAAAGTATTAACCTTATCTTTTGTTTCCACAAGGAACAAGTCCATATCGGACCGGAAACTATATTAAATTTAATACCATGAGAAATCTCCAAACTCCTGTGCAAAATGTACAAAGCGCTCAAAAACATTATTAGGAAGTATTAATTTAAAAGTAAATTGTTTAATAATTCCTATAAATTAATTATAAATACAAAGAACTTTGCACGTTAATTTTGGAACTGTGACACAGAGCTTAACAGAGAACTGAATCAGAATTAAGTTACGCTGACATATGATTTAATTTACACCTCGTTCCGCGAGTGCAAAATTCGGTACATTTCAGTTAATTTGAATGTATTGCAACTAGATTTAGTTATGTATTAAATAGGCTTCGAACTTTGACAGATTGGAGTAAATCTAATTACAAATTCATCATCATCATCATCATAACAGCCATATTTCGTCCACTGCTGAACAAAGGCATCCCTCAAAAATCTTCACCTCCCCCTGTTGGAGGCTATTTGCATCCATCGACCACCCGCGACTCTCCACAGATCATCAGCCTATCTCGTGGGTTAATTACAAATTACTAAAGAAAATTATAAAATGTAGGTGGTTTTAACGTTTGAATCTATCTCTTCCAGACAACCTCACAAACAAAGAATACATATAAATATGTACAATAATTATTATACATAGAAAACACTCAGACCAATACAAATAGACATATTCACGCACACAAATGTTTGTACTGCCCGCGGATCGAACCCAGTTAAACAATCATTTGGTTTCCAAAATAACTTGATTGTCCGTGTGCATACCATAATTCGATATCATAGGTTCATGCAACCTGAAAACACTTATTGGACTAGCTTAATAGAGTATCATAGAAAACCATTCGAGCTAACCATAATGCTAGTGTCGAAATAGATTTTTGTTGCCTAATATCAACGCTAATTATGTCCATCGAGCCAAAGAGCTATATCATTTCTCTGATTGCTCGTATTTAAATTTGTGCTATGGGCGAGACAATAAGATAATATTTATTTGTTAGTGGAAAGATAGACAATCAAACTTATACCTAATTATAGTGAAAGAATTTCCTACATCTCTCTATCACACAAAATGCTGAAACAGTGTAGCTCTAAGAAATCTTGCTGTTTCAATACTCATGTACAAAGTACAAACGTAAAACTGTCCGTCATTTGAATTATTACGTAACAATCGTCGTGATTGGACTGTAAAACTTCACATTGTGTCACTACTAGTAACAAAGGAAATACAAAGAAACGTAACTTTATGTCGTTCTGTCTGCGCAATGCGGATGTTTTAGCTACAATTCGTCACCGAAAAACTAAGACTTACGAATATTAATAGACATGTAGCAAGGGAGATCTATATATATAAATAAAATTGGAATGTCTGTGTGGAAATAACCATTTTTTTTTGCATGTTTATATCTGAACGTAACATATACGCCAAAATAGATTTATTAAAAATTTTGTCGGTCTGTTTGTTCCAGGTTTTCTCTGAAATGGCTCTACAGTTTTGGACGGGATTTTGGCTGGTAGCTGGTGTAAAAAGGAAAATCTTGGGCTACTTTTTTCTTCGAAAACCTTTTTATTTAAATAAAAGTAATGTTGTTCTACACGGCGTCCGTGCGTCGCGTTACCTGCGCTCGTAATGTGACTTAAGAAGTGAATTTAGTTTATTTTAAAAATTCAATATACAATTCAATTAAATTTTGAATTAAAAAAAATACTGCGAGCGAGTATCTTATACTGAGGGTAATACCACGGGGATAGCTAATATACAATTTATTGAAAACATCTATGTGACTGAATATTGTAACACCACTGACATGCACACAAATAGGTACCTGAAGGTTATGTGACCCATTTTTTTTAAATGAGAACCTCGTTATAATAAAATAATTTAGTGAAATAAAAAAACATTTTGTTCTAAAAATATAAACTTCTGTAAATATAAGACCTTTATTGAAAAGTAAATGAATGGAGAATGAATTAATAAGGTGGATTTGTATATATTTTTTGATCATCTTGTCATTAAATTTAACTTATTTATTTTTGAATCTATAAGATCAACTGTAAAAAGATCTTATATTTTCTAACACAAAATATAGTAATCATTATTGTGATACAATTAAATTAAGCTAAGCCTAAAGCTAAAATATATATTTTGACGTCCATTTATAAGCGTTAACTCATTGGAAATCCAAAATGGAAGTACTGGTAAATATCAAGAGGACACAGCCAAAAAACAAGCACCGTAGCTATCAATTGTGCCGTCAGTCGCTCCTACAGGCTGTTCCAATTTCCTGCATGATGTACGGTGACAGGGACGTACTACGGGCCTTTGTAAAATATGATTTTTGTTCTATATGTTTTTGTATTTATTTTTTTTATAAGTGTACAGGACGGTCTCGACGTTCACCTGATGGTAAGTGATACGCCAGACCATGACAGAGCGGCATTAAAGGAGACCAACAACTAATAGACAGTTATTATTCTCCATCAATGTCGCACTGCGCTCGTCACCCGAGACAACAGGTGTTAGGTCTCTTATACGACGTCAGGTGTTAGGTTCCGGGTCGATACATGGGCAGTACAAACATTTGTGGAATTAATATGTCTGTTTGTATTAGTCTGGGGTGTTTTCTAAGCAAGTGTAAAGTTATCTGACGACCCATTTGGTGTTGCGGTTGAGACGTCGGCTGCAACACCAAGGGTTCCGGGTTCGATCCCAGGGCAGTACAAACAATTTTGTGTGCATGAACATATCTGTTTGTAATGGTCTGGGTGTTTTATGTGTATAGTATGTATGTTTTTACAAAAAAAGTATAGGAGTATGTTTATCAGTTGTTTGGTCTGTGTGAGTGAGAGTGTGTGATATTTGATTGTTTTGAAAAAAATATACTGTCTTGGAAAAACATACAACCTCGCTTTTCACAAATCAATGATTTAATATGTTACTTAATAATTTCAGCTAAGTTAACTTAATTTTTAATAACAAATGCATAAATTTTTGAAATATTTATAATTGTGTTAATTCTATAAAGTTAATATATCACACATTTCCGATATGTTTAAAATCTTTTTAACCACATGCTTACAGTAACTTTCTAAATAAATATAAAGTATTTTAACCCCATTATTTCTCCTATTTCAGGTTAAAATTTATATATAGTTCTCCTCATCGATTTCGACGACGTTTATCCTAGCATTATTATTTAAATAACGATTGTGAGCTATAATATGACTCACTAGGCAGCTGGGCCGAAATTAGAAGGTGACATTACCATTAGTTCGTACATAATTACCATATCCTTCTTTGGAAGCTATAATTACATAAATTAAATTTCGTCGAAACAATATCTATAACTAAGTATATAATTTTAACGTGTTCTCTTCAATACATCCATTAGTTATTCTATCAAAGTGATACCAAACGAAAAATGTATGAACTCAAACAACGTTATTTATTATTCCTTTTTACAATGGTAGAAATTTCAAAAATTCGTTTATAATATATTTAGAACAACGAAAGTTGAACTAAATTGTTATTGTTTTATTATACGCTCTGAATGCGTACCTGGTCTGCAGGCGTAATGGTATAGTATCGGATCCATTGCAGATAATTCAAGTAAAAATTCAATACAAAACATAATGGGAATGTAAAGCAATTTTCTTACCTTTGTTGCCTCAGATACTTTATCGTAAAATATTTTAAGTGAAAAATTTGAAAAAAAATGATGTATTTATCATACTATCCGAGAATGTGTGAATATATTCGAATTGAATATATTAATTTCATTTGTTTCTGGTAATAAAAATAACAACAAATTAAAAATATGTATTTTAAAACATATTGGTGGGGACTTTTGATGACCTGTTTATCGTGGTTGGCTAAGCCTAGCGTAGGACGCCCGCCGGTCCGATATCCAGCAGTGGATTGCGATAGGTTGAAGACTGACGGAGGGTACTTACCTACGCACAATTATCGGAAAATGACATGCCGCTCACACCATTAGCAAGACAAATCAAAGATTCAGAAAATATCAGCAAAGTTCTTATGACATCTTAGTGATATTATAAAGTTCCAACTTTTCGGGGAGACTACAACCAGAAGAGTATGGGCTGTGGCAACCTGAAACATATCTTCTTCTTTTTATTATATCGCAGTCTATTGCTGGAAACATTGGTGTCCGCGCCATTATACTAAAAAAGAGATCATTTTATTCTATAAATCTAAATATCTTTTAACAGTATGCCTTCCTAAATTGCAGACGTCAATATCTGCGACAGTATTTTCAATCATACTTTTATATTATATAAGATCGGAAAAGGCTCTACAAAAGGGATATCGGTGAATAAAATGATTCTGCCAATTTGGGGCGACCACTCTTATCTTTAACTCTATAGAAGCGTAATTATTTGAAAGCCTTGAAAAGTAATTTAACACCTAGACGTTTATTATTGATAAACAGGTCATGCTGATAGGGTTGGCAATATTTCGGTTTATCTAAACATATTAATAAAATTGGAGTATCTATTTGTAATATTGAAATAACTGTTTTTTTGTACCGCATGCATATTTATATACATATACTAAGCATGCACCAAAATATATTTTTTTAAGTTTTTATCTGTATGTCTGTCAATTTGCCTGTATGTCCGCGGTTGGCGCTCTCCACTTGCTCGGTGAAGCTGTCAAGGTCATCTGTGGATAAGCGAAAAATGCACCCAAAAAAAGCAATGAACGGTGGGTTACAGTACGAAACATTATTATAAAATTCATAATGGTATGCCATAACCCAACAGCTTAAGCTCCAGCAGCTATTGGTAAAACAGCATTAATAATCTACTGACTTTTATAACGTTAATTAACAATTCAAAGCGATGCATTACTACAAAGATCTGTAAAGGTTCTTTAATGCATTCAATCGCTCTTAAATTTCTTAGGGTAGTGTTGTGCATTAAAATATTAAGAATATCTGATGAAGTGTAGAAAATTAACTGACCCGTGCTTCTTTTAGTGCCGTAAATGTTTTTAATAAAGGTAAAGCGTTTAATGGACAGCAGCATAGGTTGTGCTCACAAATTAATGGCTGTCCAATGATAAATTAATTTCAAATATTCCTTTAAAACCCGTGACAATTGAAGGATTTCGCTATATCCTCCTAGGATTGGAGATACCAAAATTTGTTTGCAGAGCCGCTTCTTATGGCACCTATAGGAAAAGTAGGAAAGAAATCACTGTGTGTGTAGTAGGGATACTCTAAGTAACTGTGTGTGGAAGCCTGTGCTCTACAGTGAGCTATTACAGGCTGATAATGATGATATTTGATTTAAGTTTCTTTATGTTATAAAGTGTACGAGACGGTCAGGACGCTCACCTGATGGTAAGTGATACGTCTGGTCATGACAGAGCGGCATTGAATGATACCAACAACTGAACAGTTATTATTCTCCATCAATGCCGCACTGCGCCCGTCACCCGAGACCACAGATGTAAGATCTCTTATATTCAGAAATTTCACTAGCTACAGCTTCTTCACCCCGAAACACAGAAGTGCAAAACCTTCTCTTTCACAGGACGTATTTGGCACTGCGGTGGTACATACTTAGACGACTCAGTTACCGAGCCTTCCACCTAGTAATTTTTTTGTCGATATCTTTAAAATTTGAAAGCCATACCTAGTGAACGCCGTTTGTAATCAGTGAAAAGGCCTCGCCGGCCGTCAGCGCGCGTCATTAGGTGCACCCGAGTCGTGGTTATACCTTTTTATTAAAATTCTCTCACTTACTCTTTGAAGGTTGAATATTTGCAAGTTGCTTCTTTGGAATCCGATCATTTTTATCTTACTTATTGCATTATTCGCTGAGTCAGATTTGAATTGGTAATTTAATTATACTCAGTGTGAAAACCGTACCCAAATAAATATTTATAACGAGCATTGCTAACTTTTTTTGCCAAATCTCATTCAACTTGTGCGGTAGAAACCGACCCAATAAACCCACCTTTGGGGAAAGGCGTTCATCTAGTACTCATGTACTTCTTGTACTCCCACTTTAGCGTTGAAGCCCCCCATAACAACATTGTAGGAGGCCGAAGTTGTGCCATGTATGGCTCTGGAGATATCCTCATACACGGCTTTAACCTCTTCGTCAGAGTTTGACGAGGTCGGCGCATATACCTGTACCACCTTCAGGGAGTACCTGTCGGTGAGTTTAAGTACAAGGTACGCTACCCGGTTCGACACACTACTGATTTCCACAACGTTGCTGACAAGGGACTTGTGAACCAGAAAACCGACACCACCCTGGGAAACCCTATCACCTTCTCTGAAGTAGAGCAAGTTTCCGGAGTCCAGGGTCATCGTGTCCTCCCCCTATCTTCGGACTTCAGATAACCCCAGTATGCTCCAGTTAATATGACTCAGCTCTTCTTCTAATTCGGAGAGGTGATGGTCCATTGTACGTAGCCAGTGACAGTCGTTTGTGGCAACCTACCGTAACCCGGGGATTCTTCGCACCCCCCGCCCCACCGTGACCGCGACTGCACTATTAACAAAAACACTATTAACTATTTCAAAAGATTTTATTTTACAGTTATAATCTAATTTTAAAATCAATACAAATATTTGAAATTTATTCGGGCAACCCTATACGTATATACGTATTTCATACCGCAATAAAGTTCAAAATCGCTTGTACCGAGGCGTTAAAACGATACAATATTGAGTTTGAAGAGGAGCAGACGACACCGGCGTCCATTAGTGGCCGCCTGCGGATATTTTAAAACCAATTTGAAAATATTCACTTTTGAATAGCGGTTTTAACCCTTGACCGTTTTGAGATAAGGTTAAAATTTCAGCGTCAAACAAATTGTCTATAAAGGTAACATAGATATTCAGTGCAAAAGAAGCATAATGATTGAGCCTGAGTTTGAAACATTAGCGTCTTTGTATATACTATACTTGAGAACTATGTTATGTTCTTATATTGATTGTTTTGGTATACGAAGAAGCGGCAAGCACGTTCAATCAACGCTTTTCTCTCCAAACGTATAATAAATTACCTAGCCCTGCCGCAACGCCAAAAGCCGAGGTTTGAGTACATTTTTAAGCTCTCAGCCATGGCTTGCAGATGCGCTCTCCAATTTCCGGTGAAGCTGTAAAGGCCATCAGCGGCTAAGAGCGATAAGTCATTCCGAAAATAAAAATTATAAAATTATCAACACAAAACAGACGCCAACACCATTTTCCATTTTTTACTTTGATACCAAATACACCTTAAGACAAATAATGTTTTATTATTTTTTTCAAGAGGGTGAGCACTTTGCTCAGGTGATGTTAAGTGACACGCTTGCCGTGATCAAGGATAAGAGCTAATTTTAAGCATAATACGTTTTCCAAAGTACAATTTAGGGTTTGCCAAATGGGAAGTTTACCACATGGGAAGTTACCATAAATACTTTGAAATGTCCAACACCCGAGATGGCACGTGTTAGATCTCTAACACTTAATCACGTTACTAGCCAACGCGCCCTCATCTTAAAACACAAAAATATTCACGGGACATCACCGGGAATTCCGGTAGATACTGGTAGATAATAGAATTATATGTCAATACTTAGTTACAATATTTCAAAATTCAGTTGAAGATTCATTTTCATTTGTACATAGCAACTGGCACCTCGCAACATTATTCAACATTTCTCGCATATAAAAGTCCACTCGTCTTTACGATGAGCAGCTTTCAACAGCAGCGGCATTTTCCATTCGACAATGGATTCGAATAAAATATCCCGGAGATGTCAGCGCGAGCGAGTGGACGCAACGCAGTCGGGCGAATGCAATGTGCAAATGTTTGTATAGTAGTTTGCACTGAAGATTCGATTTTCACCTTAAAGTGAATCATAATATGTTTGGTATTGAAAAAAGTATCTTGGGAAGATATTAAGATATGAGATCATTTACGTAATAGTTTAGGGAAAACGCTAGGACAGTTCACCTGATGGTTAGTGATACTCATTGACGCTTATAACTACGATGAAGGAACTAATGCGTTGCTGACATGTAAAAGACTTATTGTTTTTCTTATTTTATATGTTAACATAGTGAGTATATAACATTGGTGGCTCATTAGTGTAAACTGTTGCCTTCCGTTATCTGGAGGGTACAGGTTAGAATCCCGCCACTTAATAAAATCCTATCAAATTTTCGAAATTCTATATAGGTTTATCCGACGCTCTTAAGATGAAGGAAAACATCGTGAGGAAACCTACGCACCAAAGGTTGTGCGTGAAGCTGGCCAGTCCGCACTGGGCCGACGTGGACAGTTAAGGCCTATACACCGTATTGGGGTAAGCTCGTACCCCTAGTGCGGGACGTATAATGAGCTGATAATGATATGTGTGTAAGTTAGCATATGTATTAATTGTATGGCATAGTCATGTAGAAAATGTTTCTTTTAGTCTATAGACTTTATTATTTGACGACCCATTTGGTGTTGCGGTTGAGAGGTCGGCTGCAACACCAAGGGTTCCGGGTTCGATCCCCGGGCAGTACAAACATTTGTGTGCATGAACATGTCTGTTTGTAATGGTCTGGGTGTTTTCTATGTATAATATGTATGTATTTACAAAAAAAAAATGTATATAAGTATATTTATCCGTTGTTTAGTACCCATAATACTGGCTTCACGCTTAACTTGGGACTAGATGGCGCTGTGTAAATGTCAGTGGATATTTATTTATTTATTATTTATTATTATAGATATTGGTTAACAGGGCAGTAGGAAATATTTTATCTCTCTTTTTAGTAGACTTATGATTCGTGACTAGATAATATACTTTTTATTTTTTATTCAGACCACGATATACAGACTGGACGTGGAATCCAATGAAAATCCTAAGGGAACAGTATGAAAGGCTAGAAAAGCCTTTTGATAATTTCGAATAAGATGAAAGAATTCTCAGTTGATTGAATATGGATTTGCAGGTCGAATATAGACGATACAAATTTGGTTTACGGGTCATTCTAAGTTAAGAGGTACTTTCGATGGGCAGGACAAAAAAATATATTATTTTTATACTTACTTCCTAATTAACCTATTTATTGCTTAAAACTAAATGTTTCCTACATGTCCACTTAAATTTATTACAGCAATGTACGTAATTTAGTCACAATAAGTTCTAATATAAGAAAAAAGTCACTCCCCTGGTCTGTCCCCAAACCGACTTTATTTATAAACCAGTGATCATGAATGTATCAAAATTCAATAATTACTTTATCATCGTTAATTTTATACAGAACAATAACTTAGTCACAGTGTCTTATAAGTAAATTTAGTTATATTCCAATTTTTCATAAATAATATCAACGTCGAAATTTGTCCCTCGTCTTTCGTGTCTCGTCCCCTGGCTTTTTGTTTTAGTTCAAAAATCAGTTTTGTTTTGCTAGTTTTTGGAAGTTGTGACATTGCGTGCATAGGATGGAACGTGAAGCTAGCAGCAAGCGGCGCGTGAGCCGACTGCGCAGCCATTTTAACGGCCATTTAGTCACGCTGCTCGCTGGGTGTAGAACTGAGTGAATGAGTCTTTCCTCTGGTAAGTTTTATTTGGCAATTATTTGTTAAAATAACAATATTAACTTAAATATTCACTATGAATAGTGCGTACATTGTTACATTTGATTGTGAATTGCGTGTGAGAAATACTTTTACGACTATTTTAGATATCAATCGAAAATGTATCTCCTCTGGCGTTTTTCCCCTGGCTCTTTAGATGGCATGGGAGATACTTAATGGCCAGAGGAGATACATTTGTATGCGTTTTCATGAATAGTTCTACATTTTTCTCTGAATCTTCATTTGGCTTTATGTATATCTTAGCTTTACAATTTAATATGACTTTTTTACAGACAAAATGGCACCTAGAAAAAAAATAACGCGCGAAGAAAGGCTCGAAAAAAAAAGGATAGCAGAACGATTACGACACCAAAGAATTATAAATGACAAAGATATGTACGCTCTACAAAAAGTCAAGGAAAGGGAAAAGTATGAAAAGAACAAAGAAAAGAAGTAAGAAAGAAAAAGGAGTTATTAAAACAGTCAAGCAAATGACTCCCAGAGAGCACCGGAAGGCTAGAAAAGTATGGAGAGAAAAAGCAAAAATTCGTAGACGTCGTTTAGCACTTAAAGATATAAGCAATGCTCCTAAAACACCACCAGGTTCGGATAATGAAGACCCACCCCCTCAAAATATGAACATGCGAGCACAGGTAGCACAGCAAAAGTAAATTCGAGCAAGAAAAGAAACCTAATAAAAAGAAAACAAAAGGCTGAAATAGCTCAACTTAGGTCTGCTACTTAGGTCTGCAGAACTGCAGATAGATTAGTTGCGAGTGGGACCGATATTTTATCAATAGATGACTTAGCCAAAGCCCTTGAGAAAACCTGCCCAAATATTAAAATTTTCACCGTAGATGATGCAGACATATCTGAAAAAGCAGCAAAATTAGGTTCTACTGAAGGTATAAAGACATTTTCAGGCAAGTTACCGGTTGCGTATTTATACCTAATTGCCGGACATTGAAAAGTTTGAGCTGCTTCTGTGACCCAGAGTTATGTCGTCATTTTCAATTGGGTTCTTTAGATTATCCACAAACACGTCCTAAATTTCGTCTACGTGTTGATGACATATACGGTGCTAGTGATTCAGAAGATGAACCACTAATAAATTTCATTTCTCAAGAACACAGGAAAAAGTCTCAAGAAGCTTTACAGCATTCTGTACCTACCCGTATTAAAACCAATCTGCACAAAGATTATTCAAAGCCTTTAACATCTGAAAAGGAAACATTCTGCAACGGGGACTTTGTACTGGTTAAACTTCAGGATACAAAAACAGAGTATCGTTACGTTGCAATGTGCACAGGTGTTGAAGAAGATGATGAACTTCAATGAAAATGAAAAAGTTCAGAATTAATGATGACGATATTTCTTTCATCACCTGGGATCAGGTTTTAAAAAAACTATCCTCCCCTAACTTAAAAATGAGAGGGCAGCGTATTTTTTATGAATTTAATGAATCTATTGATGTCTTTGAACGCAGGTTTTAGAAAAAGTTTATTTTTAGTTACCTTTTAATTAAAATGTTTTTATAGTTTAAGTACAAGAAGAGTTTAATACTGTTACTCAGAGAAGTTTTTGTTTCTTTTTATTTCATTATTGACTATTGATAGTAAAGTTATAGTTATTTTTGTTGTGTTGGAAAGGAAAAGTAAGAACCTTCTTATGTTTTGTACCTAGTGCTTAAGAAATATTTAATTTTATAAACAAAGACTGCTAAGAAATGAAAAGTCTGATTATAAATAAGTCATAATTAAACTAAAAATAAATAAATAAAGTTGATTCTTAAAAATAACCCTGTTTTTAATATGTCTATGTCTCTTCCCTGTGCATCTTGTCTCTACTCTGTACTGAGTATTTACCCTGGTCACTTATAAATCGAGATAAAACCAATAAATTGACTGGCTCCTTTGTAAACGTTTTTAACTTAATAGTTTCCATAAAAAAAATGTATACTTAAGTAAAAATATTTAAAAAAATACCATGCCGTCACTTCATACAACATATTACCTCTTAACTTAGAATGACCTTACATCTTATAACAAATATTATTTTCATATTATATTACAAATAAAACGCACTATTTACAATATCTGCCAGAATAATTAATAAGGGATTCTAGGGTTTTAAAGTTGAAGTGGCAGTGGGCTGGTATGTCGCAGAACTGATGGCCGTTGGAGCAGACGAGATCTGGAGTGGAGACCGCGTCTTGGCAAGCGCAGCGTAGGACGCCCTCCGGCTCGATGGACCGACGACTTGCGAAAGTTGAAAAATAGGAAAATGCAAAATGGGGGAGACCTATGTCCAGCAGTGGACTGCGATAGGTTGAAAAAAGAGGATTATGAATACCTATTGACGCCTTGGATGTTTAGCATAAAACTGAATCCCGTAGGCAAAATGGTTTTTCGCTAAACATTAAACTAGCTATCAAGTTGATAGTGAGATAAATAAAAAATCAAACCGACTCTGGAATTGACGTTTCTGAGCTAGATAACAATCGTGGTCTTATGTAACGCTTACCATATTGGCAGAGGGTACACCTCTAAAGCACGCAATCATCTAAAAATAGTGCAATTTACTAGGCAACCTGACTCTTTTTGCTTTAGACTGCCAAGATATTATTACATAATATAGACTTTATAAGATCTAAAGTAGAAGATTTAAAAATTCATAAGGATATTAATACAAAAAAAGGTCGTTTTGATCCGACTATTACTATGGTTATTACTTATTTTATATTGCATGTAAAGAGCTTATACGTAAGACATGAATGTTCTGATAAATTCTAGTTAAAACAAAACGGGGCATGTTTTGTTCCAAAAGTCATAACATTAACTGCGTAAACCTTAGTAATAAATATCTTTATATCATCACGCTTTCAAATTATTTCCATTTTCTGCGGTGTTCCCCATTTAACAGTTAACCCATTAATTTCCACTATCATATGCCATCCGTCATTTATCATTTAAGATTACAACAAAGGATTAATCATAACTGTTTGTTATCAATACCTAATGGGTTTTGTTACTGTGTTTTTGGTAGATTCTTGTACTTTTGATTAATTGGCACTGAGCGATTTTATTGTTACTCGATTCGTTTTACTAAAAGGAATTGTGATTGATCTTGGGGGATTAATGTAATAAATGTTTTTCATGGCGTATCATTAATTGTTAAACGTTCATTGTCGCTGAAATGTTGAGAAGCATTTGGTAGCGCTCTTTTATGAAAGCGTGAAGAGTTTGAATTTATATTAATTTATTATTACTTTTTAAATTAAGAAGCTTATTGCACGGCGCTTTATTAAGGGATTATTTTTTATGGATTTTTGGCTAACGAGGTATCCACTTATATGTTTACATGATACGTAGTGTTGATAACCGATGGGGCTATTTTGAAAGATATTCAAGTTATAAAAAATTAAGTGGAGGTTGTCACTTCAAAAAATTAAGAGGGATCAGCATTTAGTTTTTATTTAACAAACAGTTCATTAGCGACCCCGAAGTAAGTTACGTAGTGAGATTGCTAACTTGAGAAGATTTTATGTCAGAGTATTCAGTTATTTCATAGCCACCTCTCCGTTGAGCCCATTGCAATACAGTTTTTTACCGAGGGAGAATAAGTGAACACTTGTCATTTAAGGCTACAAGTAAAAGCACAATGTTATAAACCTGCTTCTGTAGGATAACTTTGTATACCTATACATAAAGGATTTTTTTTAAATTTCATGCATACCACCTTGATGAATAGAAGACCTTTACCGTACGCTTTAGTCGAAACTTTTGAGCACGCGAGACTATGGAATTAGTTACCATATGAAATATTCCCTGGGCGATACTACCTGTCGAGCTTCAAGAATAGAGCGTATTCCCACTTAAAAGGCCGGCATTTCTTTATACGCTGGTATTGCAAGTGTACATTGGTGACCGCGTCATTTACCATCAGATGAGCCGTCTGCTCATTTGCCAACCATACCATAAAAAAAGAGATTTGTCATCAGATTACAACTTCAATTAATTTCATTGTGAGGTAACGATGAACACGTATGCATTTGATTAGTTAACTGTTCATAACTGTAAGAAATGTATTCTCTAAAAAGAACAATAGTATGCCTACAAACACACCGTGAAACTTTTCACATAAACACTACGCGACATTTCTACACCAGAGAATTGAATTTCCAACTCCTTAGATACGATTTCTTTTATTATTTCCATTGTGCTCATTCAATAAAACTTTTTTTATTTTAACCCTTCCACTCAGGCAAACAAGATAAACAGATACAACCGGAAAGCAACAAATAATATATCCATTTTGCGTATAGTGATGTCCCTCGATTAATCAATATCGATAATATAGTTCATAATTAAAAATTGTATTTTTTTTTGGTTATTCAGTCGATGAAAGTATTTTATTTTAGAATTCGTATTTTAATTTTTTTAATATATATTTTTTACAATTTAATCTCACAGACAATATTAACAGTTCTAAAAACCTTTTTATAATGCAATAAATATTGACAGTTTAATAAATAATGGTTTCATTTCAAAACTTTGGTTATCGGCGTCGGTGGGTCATAGTGGTGCGGACTGTTGCCTTCCAATGATGAGGCTTCAGGTTCGAATCCTGCCACGTACCCTGGGTTGTGCGTAAAGTCGGCCAATCGGAACTGGGCCCGCGTGGATTACTTAAGCGTATACAACTTTTACGGATAGGCTCGTGCTCCTCGGTATGGACATAATGAGCTGAAGATGATAATAGTTTTATGTCAAAGTATAATCGAATAGTTTTAGTTAATTAGTAGCTAATCAATAAATTATTCGTTTGCCAACTCAAGATGATTTGACACTGTAATCATAAAAACAACATTGCTGACTCTTATTAAATAGCCATGAAAATTGATGATCAATAAAAATGATTATCTTTGTCAATTATTAATATCGAAACATAAGAATACTAATTAAGGCTACAAACTATTTATTCAAATCCATCTATCAATAACTGTATAATTTAGAAGTCAACTCGATAAAAAAACTATCGATAGATCTTCTTCACTAATTGCACACAGCCGCTTATTCCGAACGCAATATTCCGTGAAAATACGATATCGCAAACAAAGCGAGCAAATTGTGTTTAAGCCGGGCAGTCAAAGGCGAACCTTCCAGGAGCTCGATATTTGCTTCATATTCTTATGAAAGTATGAATTTTATTCAAAACTGCATATAGGGTTCGAATAAAATTCATACTATTGTATTGATGCGACATCTTTTAAATTTATATGTTCTTATATTCTTAAAATTTAAAATAAAATAACTCAAATTATTTTTTTTATAATCGGAATACAAAAGTTACACTTATAATGAATTAAATTTAAACATGTTTTCCTGTTTTATGCAATTACAAGGTATTTCTCTTAATAAAGATAAATATGTCTTCATTAATTTTTCATTATTTTAACTACCTTTTAAGAACAACGATTTCAAATAAAACGTATGTAAAAATAGATTTTTAAAAGAGGTTAGCGGTGATGCTTATATAATTTGACTGCCGTTTTTTTTTTCAATATTATAACAATGATATTCTGTATTTAAAAGGAAGATACGCCACCCGCGCCTCAAAAACGAACCGCCAAAGAGAATACAGTTTGTAGGCTTTTGTTTAGGCAAAATGCTGTCGCTGCATCCGTAACACATTTTTCTATGCTATACTTTTTACATCATTGTATTATAATACAACATTACTACTATTCACTGTCTAAAACGAGTATATACTTGTACATTGATATTTTAACGTAATTTTGGCTAACACGAGTGCTATACAAGAGGTCAATGAGTCGTTTTGAAGCCATTATAAATATTTGAAGGCAAAATAGAAAATGTAGTAATTTAAATACGTAACATGTATATTTGAAAGGTTTATTACATTACAAGAGTGTTGTAACTGGCGTCAAACAAATTATGGAAACATGTTGCAATCTTATAGTTCAAATATTATATTTCTGAAATTATCTAAGCGTTGCTTTACCTTATATAAAGTTTTGAATTCGTCGTGCGTATACTCAGATAACAATTAAAACTAGTAATTATTTGTCTTACTTTTCCATTTTTAATCTATATAGTCAATTTTGCTATATATTTTACTAATTATAAACAAAAGTTAGAAGCAGGTGCTGATGCCACAAGGCTGGAAAGAAATAATGTAAGCAGGAATGAAATCCGGAAACATGGTATCGAAGTTCTCCAAACCAATTAGTCATCAAAATGTCACCTTTTTTTGTTTTTGAATCATGGAAGACTGAACTTGAATAAAAACTGGCCCGAAGAAAGCGTTCAATACAATACAAACAAATAGGAAGAATAAAGAAAAAATTTTAAAATAAGATCATGAGAAAAATACGGTAAAACTTTCGTATATTTTACACAGCAAACAGTTACAACCTTCCACTTAGGTATGAAGCATCTGCCAGTGTCGACCGTCGGGTTCTGATCATAAAGACGTTTTGGACCATAACGTCTTTATGTGTCGCACCTGTTTCCGTTTGATACCAGTCATTTGTTATTGATAACTGGCATTTATGATCCCACCCCAGGAGAAGGGTTATTCGGGTCATTTCAAGAAGGATTAATGGTTTGTCCTTATATTATTTTCTGTATTTGATAAGGATCATGTTTATTTTTCTGAAGTAGAAACACAGTATGCAACTTTTGAATTAATATTTTGGCGTGTTCATAGTTGTAGTAAATGGGGGGACCTATGTCCAGCAGTGGACTGCGATAGGTTGAATAGATAGAAGTCGTAGTATTGTTGTCGTGTTGTTTGCTTGATATTTTTGCTTAAAGAAACCTGAAACATTCATTATTTTGAGTAAAGTTAGTTTCAAATCTATACATCTTCTAAACAAGTCTGTCTTTGTTTCGCGTAATTTCGGGAAATGGCTGGTCAAATTTTGATAGGACTTTTTTGAAGCCCTTTCAAAATTTGACCGGTAAGTACAAGTAAATTAATAAAAAAACCTAGGCTTTTATTATTGATAAAAAATCTTTTTATTTTAGAAAAATAAATATATGTTCCCGCGTGGTCTGCTCGCGTCCCTTGAGCTGCGCACTTAAGAGTAACGAAGCAATTTTAATAAAATTTAAAAAAACCTTGTATGTAAAAATAGAAGTTTTATTTTTCCTCCCTCGATTACTGATTAAATGGTTTAAATAAGAGGAACCTAATCGTTAGAGTGGTCATGTCTATAAACGTATCGAGCTTTGAAAGGCCAAAGGGACTTAGTTCAGTGACCTGAACCGAAATAATGACGGTGATATCAACAATCCTAATGAAAATGCCAAGCTATTGACAGTTTTATTCGCAAAGTTTATCCAGGAATGTCATTAAAAAATAGCTGGATTTTTCATATTGCTTCCAAGTAGAAGAAGATAATTTAGTCCGTAAACATTTTGTCTATTTCATTACGGAGGAACACACAATATAAGTAGTTTCATTCTAAATTACTTAGGTCACTTGATATTCTTATAATTATATGAAATCTTACTTTACTTATGAAGAAAAAACTGTTTGATTTGTCTCAGCTTATATTGATTATTTATTAATTATAGTATATATGGAAATTAATTAAAAAAATATCAACTGCAGGTAAATGGTCAAAGCTTTGTCTTAAAGCAAAATTCTCCGAGCTAGTATAAGTGTCTCAATTAATGTTCTTTTTAAAATTTAAAGAAAGAAATAAAATGGACAGCTGAAATTGTAAGCAATTACAAACAATTTAAAGTAAAACTAAATATTTTCCACAGTTCCGTAGCCCGATTGATGTTATGAAACAATTTTAAAATCGGCTCCTGCCAAAGTTACTCGGCTAAAACCCTTTGACGACGTACACAGCTATGATTGTTGCTTTTGACCCGAGCTTCATAGGATTCTAAGAGCCAATTCAAAACAAAAGCAATATTTTCTTTAACAATAGTATATAATATTTTCTGATTATTTTCAGCTGATCGACCAAAAGTTCTGACGAGAAGACAAGTTTTGGAGTGGAGACCGCGTCTTGGAAAGCGTTGCGTAGGACGCCCTCCGGCCCGATGGACCGACGACTTGCGAAAGGTCGCTGGTGGAAGCTGGATGAGAAAAGCGGAGGACCGGGATGTCTGGCGCAAAATGGGGGAGACCTATGTCCAGCAGTGGACTGCAATAGGTTGAAGAGAGAGAGAGATACAGACCAAAAGTATTCTAAGAACACTTTGTATTAACTATTGACCTTTTTAAACTTTTGGATTATTGTCAACGTTGTTTGGTAAGAATTCAATAAATAAGGTCAGTAATTGTTCTTTCTAAACTGTTAAATATATTCAGATTTACAAAGCATATCTTTAAACTTAAGAAAAAATACTTCAATTTCCCTTGGAAAACTCTAGAAATCCTGTTAATTTACCAAAACACTAAAAAGTAATGACACGTCTCACGACAAACATGAAATCCCTCACAAATGGTCCTTGTGATTCAGTTGGGACTATCTTGAGGGAAAACTAACATCATTCTGGAGTCATTGGTGTGGAAAAAGGTATGTCGTTGATTTTAACGCAACGGCCGTACTATATAAGATTTTTTTTTGGATTTCTTACGCTTTTGCCCAAAGTGGGTCAGCAAGAGCTACATTCGTTCATAATCGCTTTTGTTAACAACCCGTGTGGGTAAAATTGTTTAAGTCGACAAGTACCGTGTATTCGTTGCTTATACTGTTGTTGTGTGGACTGATGTCTTCCGATCGGGAGGGCGCGGATTCAAATCCCGCCACCCCACCATGTGTTTTCGTAGTTATACGTATTATGTACGTTATCCGACGCTCTTACGTTGAAGTAAAATACTGGGAGGAAACCTGCGCACGCCTGCGAGGAAATTCAAAGTTTGTGTGTGAAGTCGCACTGGGCTGGTGGGAAACTAAGGCCTATACAACTTTTACGGGTAGGCTCGTGCCCCTCGATGGGGAAGTTTTATAAGCTGATGAAGAATGACAAACTAGGTGTTAACTTTGCTAGATGGCGTTGTATAATCCATAATTAATCACCCCACCATCGCCAACTGCTGGATTTAGGCCTTTCTTAAGAGCGCCGACCATTCATGTCTTTGGCAGCCTGCATCTATCTTTTGCTAGTTACCTTTTTAACTTTTTTTTTTAATTTTCAAATAAACATCTACCACAATTTTCTGCGATGATTTAATATTATAGATAATATTAGAACTGTGAGTGGGTGCAGACATTTACCCTTATTTTCAAAGACTTCATGAGTTAACGATGCGATTTGAGATATATTCCCATCTCATTAATATGTATAACCTGTTTACCCTACATTTTTCTATTTATAGAATAATACGGGCTGACCCAAATTGCACGTTGGAAAGTTCGTAATTGTTCTTATAAACTTATGAGATGTTACCTGCCGCTTTACGTTAGGGAAATTAAAAATTTGCATTTAATGTATATTGCATGTTTTAATATTAACATTAAATTATTTTTGCATCGAATATTTTTATTAGAAAATATGCTGAGTAATTTTATGCGTGTAACATTTTTACCATTGCATTTTTGTTTTTTACACAAAACTTTTATGGATAATGGTGATTCCTATATTTTTAATGAAAATATCGTGAATATGTTACTTAATTAATCGTCTCACAACTCGCCAAAAGTAGTGAGGTCTGTATTTTAGGGTTACTTTTATAGTTATTGATATTGGGTCGATTTTATTTATACGTACAGTTTGTTTGCTCAACATCTTCACTAAGGCTGTTTTACTACTTTTCCGGTCCCTAACGTGACATAAAAAACAAATAGGTTGACTTATAGGATCTTCATTTATACTTGGAGCAATTTATTGGGTTAGTTTGTTGTGTTGTTTTCTAACAAGGACCGCTGCTGTAGCTGTAAAAAGTAAATGTTGTATGAATGCTAACATTTTGTTGTTTCTATTTGATTTCAGTTGTTACTTTTTTGGTTTTAAGGGGATCTATACCTACATCAGAGCGTCGGTGGCTCAATGGCATGAACGGCTGCCCACCGTGGGTGCAGATTCAAATCCCGCCACGTACCAATGTGATTTGGTGAGATGGTTTAGACGTCTAGCACACTAAGGGTTGCGGGTTCGATCCCCGGGCAGTACAAACATTGGTGTACTGACCACGTCTGTTTGTATTTGTCTAGATATTTTCTATAAAAAATAATTATGTATGTTTTTACAAAATAAAATATAAAAGTGTGTTTATCAGTTTTTAAGTACCCGTTATACAAGCTTCACGCTTAATATAGGCGCTGTGTAAATGACAGTGGACATTTACTTATTTATTATTATTATAAATGCACACAACGCCATCTTTAATTATAAAAGTTTCGGTAACACATTCGATTCCTGACCATTCTGAAACTTGACTTTCGTGATGTTAAACCGAACGAGCGAATCGCTCTACCATCGCACCCTCGTACTTTAAATACCACTATCGCACTACAAATGAGCTTTATACAGCCTTGATCTAATGATATATCAATATTTGGTTTGTCCCAGTTCCTAGAAATGATATGCTTATTACTCGAGTCAAATATTTGGCACAGTATTATTCAAAATCCTTGAGTTCGACTGTACAATAGCTTGCTCTGAAATTTGCCTTGTCCCAAATGAGCATGCTTTGCACAATAGGAATCCTTGAATAGAGTAATTCGGTATTCTCCACCATTCGCAATAAAATACCAAACCTTATTTTCATAAAAGTGCACTTTATTTTAAATGTCGTTTCATTGATCACTTTTGTATTTTTAAATACACTGAAACCAATAAATATTAGGTCAATTGATGTTAGTGTGCAATTACGTCACGTTTCAATAATCTCATACAAAATATATGGAAACGTTCCTATTTGACAGTTCATAAAAAGAGCGTCAACGATTAGTGGTGTCAAATACCCAATTGCTCATCTCACTGAGACTAGCATCTAGCAGTTGTTCAAAGAATATTATCTTGAAATCTATTGTATACTAGCTTTGTAGACAGAGGAGAATATTTCCACTTACCTAACTAGCTAAATTGGAACTTAACTTTTAGGCCGTGTTTTTTTAACACTAGATATCTACTTCAAAATTGCATTTCTTTGGAGTGTATTTTTATTGAAGGATACGTGATATAAGATGGAATGACCTTACACAGAAAAAGCCTGAAACGTCACTCGTTGCTTAAATGTAAGAAGGTTATATACATGCATATTACATCACAGACCCATTCATACCCATTAAAACGAATAATTTGATATACTTATTATGTTAATGTGCTTACTAGTAAGCCTACTAAGATAAATTGATGGCATAGTAAGATATTACGCCTAATACTAAGATCACATTGACGGCTTAATGCGCCTTCCGAAGGACGAATTCATCTTTTTTCAGACAACCAGGTAATTCTGATACTTTGGATAGAAATTTCGACATGAATAATAATTATAACAGATTTAAGTAATAAATGGTACACAATTATTTTGAGAAATATTGTATCCTGGAATTAATTATCATTTAAATGCCTTTCGATATATATTTACGTATTATATAAGTTAACAATATACCATACCTCACACAGCCCATTACTGATAAAATCCATGAGAAATAAATTCTAATTATATCGCACAGGAATCAGATAAATCCGAATTGGGAAACCCAATTTCGTTTCTCTTTGGGTATAAATTTAAACGTTAAATTGGTATGAACTGAAACACTTACACAAAGGGCCTCAAACTGGGCCGAAGTATTATCTTTGGGTGAAAGATTTATTGCCACGTACGCTTTTCAACACCTGAAAAAGTTTAATTGCTTCTGCCTTTATTTCATTAAAAATCGCTGTTACTCCAGAAACGTTGTTATTTTACGTGCATCTTGCATGCGGAACTTGCAATAAATGTTAAGAATTTAAAATTGATACACAGGTATTTTTGAAAATAATTCAAAACCAATTTAAAGAAAAGTAATTGAATTCTATTACAATCAATTATGTGTGCTAGATCTATGTTGTGGCATGTATAGAACAACTCAACCTTAGTGAGCACGGTCTTATAGAAAACTAGCATAATCAAATGTATCATGTTGTGTTTTGTCTAGTGACTTTACCGGGGATCTAAAACCCACCCTTACTCCTACCCTAGTTTATTTTCATTCCTCCTTCCTTTTCAAATATCTCCTATGCACTCTTCATCCCTCGGTGTCCCCAGTAACTATGGGTGGCGATGTTACTTAACATCAGGAAAACCGTTTGCACATTTTATTCTATGAAATAAAATACATCAGCAAGCGGCTGAGTATCAACATTTTTCACTTCATAATTAATGACGACACATTATTATGATTGTGCCTTCATTGAAAGCCTCGAGAAGCATCAATAACCCCGCTCACAGCTACGTAGCAGGAATAAATTAAAATTTACGTCGCAAAATCGCGTATAAAAGTCATACCATTATAAATCACATTAATACAATAGGGCTCATTTCTCTGCCATTCACAAAATTATAGCAATCTAGATGTCAGGCCACCATTGAATCTTCTGAATTATGAATAAGCTCTACAGAGTTGGAGTTGTTCATTATTATAAATAAATAATAAATATCCACTGACATTCACGCAGCGCCATCTAGCCCCAAGTTAAGCGTGAATCCTGTATTATGGGTACTAAACAACGGATACACATACTTATATACTTTTTTTTGTAAATATATACGTATTATACATAGAAAACACCCAGACCATTACAAACAGACATGTTTATGCACACAAATGTTTGTACTGCCCGGGGATCAATATTATAGGGCAAATAAGGTGGGCCGATGACTCTTTTAATGTAGCTGATGATTAAATAATTTTCGCTTACCATAACTTCACACTATAGAATATTAGAAATATGAGCTGTGAACCAAAAAGCCTGTTATGTTCCGTCAATCTATTTTAACATGTACCATTATATCTTAACTTATGCATATTTTTTCTAAATGCAAACCTTTGACTTGGAACATGAGTCTAAGATATTGTCTAGTCTAATGTCCTTATTCTAGAATGAGACACAACTTTGATCTTAACTTAAACTTAGTTAAAAAGGTATAGCGCTATATACGATAAATAGCGACATCCCTTTTTTACTCTGTTTAAGTGAAGATCAATGCTTGAGTCTCGTTCTACGTATTAAATAATATATTTACTTTTTTTTCAATTACAGCATGTGTGGACTGTTGCCCTCCTACCGGTAGGGCTGAGGTTCAAATCCCGCCACGTACCAATGTGTTTTCGAAAAATATATGTACGTTATCCGACGCTCTTACGGTGAAGGAAAATATCGTGAGGAAACCTGAGAAATATCGTGAGCGCACGCCTGCGAAGAGATTCAAAGGTTGTTCAAGAAGTCGTCCAACCCGCACTGGACCCGCGTGGACGACTAAGGCCTAATCACCCTATACGGGTAGGCTCGTGCCCCTCGGTGGGGACGTTTGAGCTGATGAGATATATACTTTAGAAATATCTAAAACGCCTTTAATCTTTCGCGCTTCATTTTTCTAAACCTAACCTTAATAAAACCTGGATACAGCTCTGTACCCTTCCGAAGGGATTATTCATATCAATGACGGCACTCCCCACGAGCAGTTCAAACTTCTGAATAAATTAAACAAAACTGAACCGTTGAGGATATTAAAAAGAGAATTACAAATCTGAGCATTAATTTTGTACGAACAAACTTATTGGGAAGTTCGAATAAAACTGGCTCGTGATATTTAGATCGGGCGAGTAGCTTTGAGGGGAAGGGATCAGGCTACTGTATTGAACTTTTCAAAGGATCCGTAATAGGTGTTTTGTTTACAGGAGGTATTCGTTTGAAAGTTTGTTAATCGGCTTTCAATTGCGAATTTGTAAGTCAATAATTCTTAATTGAAATTGTATGACATTTTAAAAATAAAAATAATGATAACTAGAGAGCGATGATGTGTCCCTTGTTATGTATGTCAACTTATTTTTTAAATGTTAGGCTGTTGGATGGGTGTCCGAAATAATAAAACAATGAAATTAACTTTCTACTGACATTTACACAGCGCTATCTAGTCCCATATTAAGCAAAGAGCTAGCAGTGAGGGTACCAAATAACTGAGAATCATATCATGATCATACTTATATACTTTTTTTTTACGTACATACTATTCATAGAAACACCCAGGCGATTACAAATTGACGTGTTCCTGCACACAAATTTTCGTAATACCTGGGGATCTAACCCTTGGTGTAGTAGCCGACATCTCGACCATTACACCACATGGGTCGTCAAAATATCAGATAACCCAAAAATATGTTATAACTAATAACATAATATTTAGTAACATAATCAGCCTGTAACGGCCCACTGCAGGGTACAGGCCTTCCTGCACAGCTTATCCAAAGTGAGATGTGTTTGTCACCTATCTCACGGGCCCAATGAGTATTAGCCGGAACCGACGGCTTACCGTGCCCTCCAAAGCGCGAAATCATCATTCTTTTAGACAACTAGGTGATTTAGCAAATGACTAAACTGGTACAGATCGCACAAAGTGACTTTATGAGGTCTTAACAAGGGATACGAACCCACGACCCTCGCATGACGCAATGGTTCAAGCCAATGAGCGAAAAAAATTACAGAGTTTCTGGTAAAACTAAAATCATTTGGTTGGCGAGAGAAATGCGTAGGATTATTTGTCCCAACTAGATAGTATCGACACAGACCATTGTAAACATGATTTAAAATTGTTTCACAAAGTTTGTTGTTGATTTTACAAAGATGTCCAAAACTTTGATGAGACAAAGGAAATATTTGTTTACTTATTCATTTATTTACCTGCCATTGACTGTGTATTTATCTTTTTCGCTTAATGAATCCGATTTGAGCCCCCAAACTGATATCGGCTTTCGTTTGTTTAACATTAACATAAAAGCATATAAAAGCTTTATAAGCTTTTATATTAAGTCTTTTTGTTTGATCTCGTTTCATGAATATAATATATTTCTTGAATTCGTTAAAATGTTTATAACAATCACGTTATCAAAAAGGCATATGTTGAAAATGAAATCTTAAAGTGTTTATTCAGTTTAGATCCTTACAGAACACGATGTCGGTACTCAGAAATTAGAAACAAGCATTGTATGTCAACATCACCATCATCAAACGTCAACCTGTATAGATTACAGCACGTAAGCACGTAAGTACGCAGGTACAGTTAGGATCAAAATCAGCATCATCAGCTCATAATACGTCCCTACCGAGGGGCACGAACTTGCTCGTAAAAGGTATGTATTGGCCTTAGTCGTACACGCGGGACGAGTGCGGATTGGTCGACTTCACGCACTACCTCTCTACGCAGGCGTGCACAGTTTTTCCGATTGTTTTTCTGGAACTTATGAGCGTCGGTTAAACGTACATATTATAATTTCGAAAATTCATAAACAAATTTGTACGTGGCGGGATTTGAACCTATACCCTCCCAATCGGAAGGTAGCAGTCCTCAGCGTCGGTGTTACTTGAGTTATTTTTTTAGCTGAAATAAATTGCTCTAACATAATATAAATAAAAGCAGAGCAAAGATATATAGGATATTGCGTTCGTAGAATGTGTCGTAAATTTATCTTATCTTAATTGAAATTTTACGTAAACCCTATTGTGGTGTTAATGCAAACAAATACAGAAAAATATTGTCCTGTGGATATTGGAGCGTCGGTGGCTCAGTGGTGTGGACTGTCGCCTTCCTACCGGGAGGGCTGTGGTTCAAATCCCGACACGTACGTTATCCGACGCTCATACGGTGAAGGAAAACATCGTGAGGAAACCTTCATGCACGCCTGCGAAGAGATTCGAAGGTTGTGTGTGAAGTCGTCCAATCCGCACTGGGCCCGCGTGGACGACTAAGGCCTAATCACCCTATACGGGTAGGCTCGTGCCCCTCGGTGGGGACGTTTAATGAGCTGATGATGATTGTCCTGTGTATATTTTAGCTGAATTTATAAGAATCACCATATAATAACTAAAAAGGACTATAAGTATTCAGAGATTTTTTTTTATTTGGAATTGCACGCTCTCATCTGACGTCTTTTCACCAAAGATTTCACTATGTTTAGAGTCTTTGAGCAATACGTCCAACCCTAACTTAGATACACAGATAAGCCTTAAAAACCTGAGGGATAGGTTCATAAATTCAAAGTCACTCAACGGAAGTGGAGGAAGCTATACTCGGAGTCTCTGTTAATAATGATATAATTATATAAGGATTATGTTTTTCTTAAAAAAAGCCTAGAGCTACCGACATAGCTCACCAGCCCATACGTTGCAACCACAGATTCCCAATACAGGAGTTGGGGCAAGCCGCGTTAAAAAGTGCGACAAATGTATGCTCAACGAGCATACACTGGCTATAGTTTACGCTCCGTGAGACGAATGAAGACGCACGAATTTTAGAGAAATTACCGTTTTTTCCAAAATGCTATCTGTGCAATTGTAACATGCCATCATCGCAGTGAATCAGAAAATTTACCAAGAAATATAATATCTTTTCACAGATAAGAATTGAAAAGTAATTGCGACACTGGGACTGCCTATAAACTTGGCGGCTTGTCCAGTCTAATTGTTATTCGGATGTCTGTGGTTGCAACTGATGGTCATTGAAGTAGACGATTTCGAAACGTATAGGAAGATAGACATCCAGATGGCTGCGATATCTAGCTTAAAATAGAGGATTTTCTAAATGACGCCAAGCTGCAAAGCCTCGAGCATTATTGTCGTAGAGTTGCACGGCTGTCGGATTTTTACAGATTAAATTTCGGTGAGTGTGCGAAGGAATTCCACCAGCCCCTTTTCACCATCAGGATACAAGACGCAGGCGATCGTTCCATCCTAACGTGGTCTACATCCCACGTATCCGCACAATCTACTATGGTGCCTTGATCCTTATGCGCACCACAAAGGTTTGACTTTTCAACAGATTTTTGCTTCAGCCATTCTGACATCGGAATTACTGGTATGCCACGGGGCCACCCGTACAATATAAATGGCGCAGAATTTATTAAATGTTCCATACTAATTGCTACGTTCAACTATGTTTATTTCAGTACAGAGGTAGATACCACATCAACAACACACAACGAACAGAGATTCCATATTATATTCTATAGCAACTTAAAGACGCAATTACATCACATCAAGGCGTAGCACCCCACAATCTCATCCCTTATATTACTTTCTGAACTCTACCGAAAGAAAATTCGTTCATTATCGTAGCATTACTTTTGAAATAGGAAATTCAAAGAGAAACGAAATAATTCGCGTGCTCAGTTTCTGTATTTAAGAGCAGTCACAATTGTTAAATACTTCAGACAAGTTTGTTGGGAAATGTACTGGATTTAACAATTCCATTTGTAACTTTCTGTAAATTATCGCCTGTTATTGACTACTACACAAACGAGGTTAAAACATTATTTCAGTGAAATGAACATTTTTCTTGCTTAATATTTATACGAGTATACTTATACTGATAAAATGGCAAATTTTAAGTTTAATGATATAAAAGCTTAAAAAGGCTACTTACTTGAATAAAATAATAATTCATAAATTAATGAGTTCACTTAACTCTAAGTGGGCTAAGGGTACCACGACAATGAAATATAAACTATAGGAACGGCCTGTCATTAACTCATAAGATGTGTTCCTAAAGTGACATCTGCTGTGCTGTTGTTAAATAATTGTTTATTCTACCATCGATCAGTTAAATATAGCTCTCTTCCGTCCTGCAGTTATGGCAAGCCGACGCCGGTCGGCCAATAAATTACCGCTTATCTTGTACCCCATTCGGGGTCTAATCCTGGATAATGGGCCGGACGATTTTAGACACAACTGTTCCCATATAAAAATGGATTTGTTCACCATTTTCGGGGCATCGCACAATCTCAATGAGATTATACCCAACTTTTGTTTTAACGATGTCACGGATCGAAGACATTACGAACGTTTTTGTTATATTTCGTTAAAATGTTACACATTTGCTTTTGATATTTTTTTTATTAATAATTTTACATCTACAGACTCATGGTCCGTACTCTTTTTAGTTTAAGAAATTATATAATATATATATAGTTATTTTGTAATTTAATTATTATAATATTATGTTAGTGCTCCGCGCATGAGGCAAAAGAATTAATTGGTTAAAGGGGAATGGGATAACAGTCAGAATTAAAATAACTAAATATTCCATTAGGTAAAATAGGGGGGTGAATAATATAAAATATAAAGCTTTTGATTTTCAAGTACGTCATAAGATCTTGACGTTAATATGAATTTATGAATGGTTTTGAAATTCTACAGATACACCCGAGAGTGCTGAAATAAAATATACGTATAATTATCGTGAATATTTACTAGACCACGAAACTCTGAACTATCAAGCAATAGATTATTTTATTTATAGTAGATAATATTTTGGATTCTTGATGTAACGTCTTTTTAATTCAAGTTCATTCGATTTAAATAACAGTCAACACTGCTCTGTACATGGTAGGTCTCCTCAACCAGGTAATTTTACTAGCTACAGTGTCCTTATTCCGAAACAAAAACTTGCATAACACTCCTATTTCACGGAACGATATCTGGCACTGCGGTGGTACCTACCTAAACGACTCAGTACCTAGTCTGCCAGCTAGTAAAAGCGGTTATTGACAAACCGTCTAATTTATTTGTACGGATCATAATACCACCTATTATATTATGTAAATCTGTAGTAATATCTCAAAGTCTTAAAGAAAAACGTAATAGGCCCACGGAGTATGCCCGGTTAATTTAACAGCAACAGTTTATGAAGGCATCAAATATTCAGATGCCTTATAATGTACCACCTGCTCACTTTAAATATACGCGCGTATAATATCCACACAGTCTCATGCGAACTGAAAACATAGACATAAAGGTAAAAAGTTGAGTTCATAAAATTTGAACAAACAAGGCTTTTATTAAAGGTTTTAGGGCTAAAGTTTTCTTTTTAAGTAAATAATTAAATCATCCTCTGCTCATTAAATGTCCACCGAAGGGCACAAGCCGTAAAGGGTGTATAGGCCTCAGACATTCACACTAGCCAGTGCGGATTACTGACTTCACATACAACCTTTTAATTTTTTCGTAGGCACAGTTTCCTCAGGATGTTTCCTTCGCCGTAAGAGCATTGAATAAACGTGCATTTGATTTCGAAAATTCGAAAAGACACTGGTACGTGGTGTGATTCGAACATGCACCCTCTATAGTGTAAGGTAACACTCACACTAAAAGGGCCGCTGACGCTCTTTATCATCTGATTGTACGTAAAGAAAGATAATTTCAGGATTCGTAGGGTACTTTAAACTGTCGGTCCTGGCTTTATTTAGAGGATAGTAGTCAACACCCACCAATTCGCATTTGACCCGCGTAGACCTTGACTTTGTCAGTAGACCTGCGTTCTGCAGTTCACAATAACCGAATAATATCTAATATAATAGGATTGAGGTACCCATGCAGGCGATCTGTTACCCAGTCTCCTAAATTATGGTCTCAATATATAAAAATATCCCAGTCATTCGAGCAATTTGCATTTTTTAATTTAAATATGCTTGAGAAGTAAACAAGTCACGTAACTTATTTCTCCAGCGTATCTAGTTCGAATATGAACCTTTTTATGTTCGTAGGTCTAGGTTATGCCCGCCTACTCGATATTTTCACCTGCTTTGTATAATAAATGTGAACATTTTAGTATGCGTAGATTTAAGTCTGCAATAGAGGATGAATAAGGGGTAAAATCAAACTAGTATATCATCAAACTACTGCATTCAAAAGTGGAAATAAAAGAAATGCTTGTGTGCTCATTTTTTATTTTATGAAGTAGTGAGCTGTTATGACAGCACCCATGGATATCGAGATTCGATAGTCATAACTTAACATCATTATTTGCTTACTATTGAAATCAACAAATATAACACTGAACTGGCAAGTGATAAAAATATAAAATTACATTTATTTTTTATATGTTTTATGCCCCAGGAAGAATAGTAAATTTACACGTTATTCCATTTTTATGAGGTACTGCAAAGCATAGGATTGCCACGTGCAAAACGGTCTCACGAAGTAATAAAGACCGTGCGAAATTGCTGCATGAAACCTGCAAGACCAGTGCGGCTGAATTTAGATTCAATCTAGAAAATAGAAAAGGAAAAGTTTTTCAACCTATTGAGATACTTTAAGATCTTAAAAAATCATTTTTATCCATCTACAAGTTGAAAGTATATTTAATATAAACGTGTTAAATTACATTTTGTGGGTATCTACAATTTTTTTAATGATGTAAAATTGTGGTCTAAGATATTACAAATAATTACTGACGACGTACTCATTTATCATTTATTCAATGGTCGTATTATATTGAATAATTTAAACAAAACATAAGTTGATTTTTATACACTCACACAGAGAAACACGTGACTGAAACCTTATATAAAACATAAATATGCTTATGGATTAGTTCTACCTCTGTAACTGGACTATTTCCGCCACGCCATGATGGTCTAGTGCGTGTTTTCCCATGTCCAAAGCATGTTTCAACAGATATCACTTTGCAGTACTTACACATATAAATTGTTAATTGAATAAAACACTCATGACCGTTTAACTTATTAACCTTGCAATCATCAAGCCTCAAACGTATTAAGTACCATTATAAATATGGTTTCCAACCATATTGCAAAACCAAGACTAATTTGATATCATATAAATAAAACACTTAACTCGTTTTATGAATGGACGAAAATCTCAACCCTACGTCAACATAACTTTTATTTACTCACGCACCCGAGGGGTTCCGTCCTTAAATGGGATATAAAAATGACCTCAAATGAAGCTGTTAGAAAAACAGTAATGGTTTTCTTTCAGTTTACAAACTCAATTTAGAAATCTTTAAAGGCAAATGTTTTAAACAGCTACAGGCGGATATATCCAATAATCGAATTCATTACGTTTTTAGAAACCTGGTAGTTAAAAGGTTAAGCCTTAACAAAACACTTTTAATCCAATTAAATTACCACCGATTTTGAGAAAAGCTTATTCTAGTAGAATGGTTTTTTTATTGACTATGAATTTAACATGTAAAAAAATTGCTTCTAATTCCATTTTTGGCAATAATTTCAATGCTGAACAGTATAAATTAAATGAAGACAATTTTAACATTACGAAGTTATTCGTGTTTTGCAAACAGTTAGCAATACAAATATTTATTCTATTTCTTAATTTGTGTGGGACCGAACCTTCTTTTAAAGTTAAATAAGTTTTATTTTATAAGTTACCACTTTGACTCACTGAATTTATGTTGGCAGTAATTACCAACCTTTTGCCATGCCTTCTTTACGGCTAACATCGTAAAAATAGTAGATAAATAACAGTCAAGAAACCTTATCACCATGCTAGACGTTTTGGCGATAACTTTACGCACTTACAATAACAAACGATCGCATGACTAGGGGTGGTGGATCATTGTGTCTATTTAACGATTGTAGCGTTTGAAGCATTCATTGTGTTTTAGTAGGAGACGTGTTTATTTAGACAACGATAAAAATGTTAAATGTCTGTGTAAGACATGTTGTAAATGTTTCTGTTTACAGATTTTAATTTAAAATCAGTTATTTTAGTTGGTAATGTGGTTAAGCTTTAAGCTAGTCTGTTAATTGTGTGAATTTTTGAGAAGTCAACTAATAAACCAGTAATCCAGTAGATGTTTCTAAGTTTTATATATAGCTGGGACCTATAATTGATATGTATAAAGAACGATTTGTAAATGGACTTTTGTCATAAATCAATTTTGATTAAAGGAACAGGTTATTCACTTTATGCTAATTATAAAATTTTGTATTTTAAAAACATCACGTGGAATTCTCATCATAATATTTTTTATACTTCTCAGTTATTTTGGGAGCATGTGTTTAGAGCAAGCAATTACACAAGTACAAGTAGAGTCAACTGTGTTGTTTATTCAACCGTGTTCTATTTCGGTTTTCCACTTACCTGAATAATGAATTCGGTGCCGACCGTGTGAAAAAGGTACAAAAAGAGATGCCACGATCTATAACATGTAGCCACGAAATGCTACAAGTTTGCTTTCGCAAACTACGAAATGGAAACTTTGCATCTTTTTTCATAATTGAAAGGTCTTGCAGTTGAAACGTATAAGAATGTATACATTCATGGGACCTTAGATAAACAAAAAACGAATAAGATGCAAGATCTTTGCACTCAAAAAGTCGAGTCTACCACATGTGTCAAGCGACTCGTTTTTTGTTTGATATTTCTTCGTGATTTGCATATAGTTGGTACCTTGTTTATCTAAGGATAGTACACAATTTAATAAGTACTGCAGAAAAGCTGCTGCTGTACTTAAGAAGCTACGCAAGTCATAGCTTTAGAAATTCGAAAAAAGTTTGCCAAAAGTTTTTTTTTTAATTTAGGATTCCACTGCAAACATATTTATCTCGATCTTTCACCAGCCGTAAATGACAACTCAGCCGTTCTCAAATTCTAAATTTAACCATCAAAACAGTATTATATCCTCGTAGAATTTTCGGTCTGAACTTTTCTTGTGAAAATAGCTCTCCGTGTTTGCCACATGTCATTTCGTACAAAACAATTTTACCGTGAAACCCTCAGTATCGGGACTTTAGGCTTTGTAGTTGTGCATGTTTCAGGAATAGGCGCTCGAAAGTTTCACAACATTGTTACAGTTGTACTGCCAAGTTTGAACAGAACAGCTTACTGTGTGGTAATTAATTAACATTTATAAAGTCACTGTTGAATTAGTATGATAGTTGTTAAAAAACTAATTAATAAAGATTCAACTAAAATGTCGTTAAATCATAAATACGTGATAAATACTTTATCCACCGGCAACGTGCCACCTTAACTAGATGATCTGTCCAAACTTAATGTTTTTGGCTAAGCCTTCGCACCTTTTTCGGTAACGTGGATGCTACTCGAGAACCGTAACGTTCTGGTCGTCATCGGCTCGTGAAACAAAAAATAATAATTCTTGAAATTTTAGTTACTACCTATGCATACATATTGAATATTTAAAAAGGCCTTAAAAGTAACATAAACGCACGTCATCCTGGGTTGCTCTTTCCAATTGCCAATTAAACAAAAACGTGTTTTTCAGCTTATAGAATCCTTTATTATTTTGCATGTTTTGCTTCAATGGCTGCGTATCTTTTTGAAAAACAACATCGGTTCGCGGCAAACATGGCCGCCAAAAATAATTGACGCTCAAATTTATGGACCGAAAAAGAAATTGCGCGGGCTCGGGGTAAAAATAAAAAGTTATTGGACGCTTACGAGGACTCGTTACGTTCAGGTTTTGATGAATGTACTTATATGTTATGTATTTTGTGTATATAGTATTAAGCATAAAATTTGATGCACTCTCAAACAATTTGGTTAAATCTCTACAAAGAAATTCCATAAAAATATTTTTATTGAAATACAGCATTCATAACTTCATGTTGTTGAGACCAATACTTCGTTAGCTACCCTAAAGAAATACCGATTTAGATATCCGTAAAACAAATTTTACATTTGTCATTTACCACTGGTCGTTTGTCTGCTTAATTGCAATACTTTTTGATCCCAAGTTAAGTTATTAGTGTACTCCTTTCCTTTTTTTGTACTAGACAAATATAGGTGCTTATAAAGTATTTTTTTCCGAAGTTAAATTCAATATCAAAAATAAAACAGGAAAATAATCTCAACAAATAAAAGTTGTATCAAAATATCCACATGAGGAACCTATTACGTGAGTCTGGTACACGTGCCGGTATCAAATACACGAATGCAGCCATGCTAACTGGTTTACAAACCCTTTTACAAAGCCTCCAGCCTTTTGAATGCCAATATCCTAGTTTCCCGATAATTCTGTTGTATCCCGTCGAGTGTATCGGTTGCAACACAATTCCAGATTTTGCCTTGTGTGTACTGTAATCTAATGATCCGTTTCTCTGTTGACACTTTAAGACTGTATGCAGATTGGAGTAAACATATTCATATGGTCATGGTTAATAGTAACCACAAAATAATAATTGAAAATAAATTTAAATGATTCGTTAGAAATATTTCTTTCTTTCATCGTAGCGGACGATGTTTTCCGGTTCAATAGTACTTCACTTGCGAAAGGCCGCTGGTAGAGGCTGCATGAGGGAACTGGAGGACCGGAATATCCGGTGCAAAGTAGGAGGATCTTTATCTAGAAGTGGACTGAAACCGGTTTAAGAGAGAGCGAGAAATAAAATAATTTAAAAAATAATATTAGAAAAAATCACAAAGTTAGTAAGAATTTACGACTAAGACTGTGTAGTCTTAAAACGTGTATTTTATATGGTGTGATTTAAAACGTGTGTTTTATCCTTTTTTAACACCAAAAGAAGAAAAATGGTTTATAGTGGTTAAACTAAGGCGTTGTTCTAAGATAACTCGAGACATAGGCTTCAATTACACTCTAATTTGAGATTAATTGAATACCTTTATTTTTATAGTACATAGGTCCAACGTGGGACTTGTGTGTAAAATAAATATATCAAATATTTTTTTAAGAATCCACCAGAGACAGCAAATGTTAGGTCTCTTATACCCGGTAATTTAACTAGCTAACACTCCTGTTTCACGAATCAATATCTGGCACTCCTACCTAGACGACTCAATATCGAGTAAAATAAGAAATACTTAGTGGCTCAACGTCACAAACTTTACCGTTATCAGCATATCGTATCAAATAACGCATACTCAGTTTCTAAGCCGTGACTCAGCACTTTTCCACCATTACGCACCGTGACTTGTTCCCCTGAACAATGGGGTCACAAAGTCATTTATTTACTAGACAGCCTCTTGCTAGTTCCCATACTAAATTAATGGAAAGTTGGAAAGACGTATTTGGCAGTCACTACATTGTATGGTAGTCCACTGCGGGATGTCTCGGGTTCTCGACGACCCTACATACTTCCCTAGAAGTATCTCAGCATCAGAGTTAAGAACTGATAATAAATATTATATTATTTACACAGTGTCACCTAGCCCCAAACTAAGCATTTAATATGGTAATACCCATATTAAAAGCAACTGATAAACATACTTATATACTTTTTTGTAAATACATACATATAATAATGGAATGAGCTGATGATGAATTAATATATATAAAATCTACTATTACTAAATTAATTTTATGGAACGAAAGTTAGATGGCAGCCGAGTACTTGTTTGGGAGACGCTCTCTTGGTGGTTAGTGATTATTTTCATCACCAGTGCACTAAGTCATTCACCCATAACGACAGGTGTTAGGTATCTTATACGCAGTAATTTCAATATACAGAAGTGATTTTCACAGCCATTTCAAAGAGACTATAGTATCGACGCGTCGGATACCTATACAGATAACTAAGTATACGTTTACCGACATCCGAAATATTGTAGAACCTACAAAATCATCATTTGTTTCATACTGCAAAGCGATACCCGGCGGGCCGGCAACGCATTTCTGGGACTTGAGGTTTTGCAAATGTTCAAGGGCAGCGGTGTCACTTGCCATATGGTGAACCGTATGCTCGTTTACCTCTTGTTCAATAAAAAATCGGCCAAGTGTGAGTCGGACTCGCCTGTGGAGCATCAAGCTCCACAGCATAAAGTTACATAAAATACAATATTTTTTCATATACAGTGTGTAAGTGTCCCCAAACTTTTTTCAATTTGGAAGTGTCTCTCTCGCAAACTATTCAAAATATAAAAAAATATCTTAGAAACCTCAATATAACTTTTACCACCAGGGGTACCAATGTGTAGCTCTAGAAAAATTACACATTTTGAAATGAAAAAAAAAAGAAAAACAAAAACATTGAACTAAAACTCAAAACATTTTTGAGTTTTAGTTCAATGTATATATATAGCTATTAAAATATTATTTAGTTTCTTTTCAGAACCTAATAGCGGTTCACAGAATACATATGCTTACAAAGTTTGAACAGCGGATTGCTAATAGTTTCGCAGAAAAAACAGCGTTTCTTGCCATTTGGCTACGGAACCCCAAAAAAAATTAAAGTCAAAATAACCCATCCGGGAAGTTCATGTTTTAAGCCAAGCGCTTACTGATGAATTACGATACTATCAAACAAATTACACAAAAAAGTAGTACGTAACAGAGAACAAATAAAAGAGCAACAATTTTAAATAATACAAACACAGAGCGATAGGAAAAAGACAAAATGATACGGTCAAAAGGTCCCGCCTCAGCATAAGCTGCTGCACCGCCAAGCGCTGCAGCAACACTGTTATTCTGACGAGACCTCCCGAGATGACGTCACAAGTATATTTAAATAGAATAATGTAAAATTGATAACAAGAATATATATACATATATATTAATAAACATACTTATTAAAAATGCGATTAATGAAATATCAAAACAGAAATAAAAATAAAACAGACTAAAGCGGTGTAGCCGAACGCTTTAAACAGTTCGAACTGTCAAATTGACAGTTACCCTTTGTATATGTTTGACAAACATTTTACTTTGTCTGTTTATTGGAAAACTCGCCAAAAGCCATGAATCCAGAAACAAGAAAACATTAACTGTTGACTCACAATTTTAGTAATTTTATCCATTAATCAAAATATGTTTACGAAAAAGACTAACAGTGGCCAGCCTTTCAAGTATGCGAAAATACTTGAAAGGCTGGCCACTGTTAGTAATAAATAATAAATGGGAGGGATATCAAACAGCTACAATACAATAGTGAAACACTATAAAAAGGAACATTTTGTCGTTTCTTATCTCCAAAGGCGTTATCTCAAATCAAATTATATATAAGAGATTGCAAAGAAGATGTACACAATCCCGAATCTAATTCAATGGTCTTAACTTTTTTAATATATCTTTATTTATAGCAGTTTTCGTGTTCATACGTTAACGGGCGCGAACAAAGAAAAACTTATTTAGGATTGGTAAGTTATCATAAAACTTTTTTTTGCGTAGTATTATACTGTATTTATAGCTTAATACAATCTGAGACGTCGAGATGAAACAAATCAAACGAGATTATTTTTTAAACTTTTTATTACATACCAAAAATAAGGTACAGAAAAAACGACAAATTTCTCCATGCGGGACTAGAACCCACAAACTCTAGACTTCAAATACAACGCTTAGCGCGCTAGAACACACTGGCATAATATTATTATCTTATGATAAGATAAAATAAATACCCACTGACATTCACACAACGCCATCTAGCCCTAAGCTAAGTATACGCCTGTAATATGGATACTAAACTGAAAAATCTTTGAAAAAAACTCTTGGAGCAGAAGTGATATTATTAATTATAGACCGATAGCACTTATTTCTAAAATATTTGAAAAGTGTATGTTACAAAGGCTGATGAAATTTTGCTTGACAATGAATGTAATAAATGAAAACCAGTTTGGGTTCCAAAAACAAAAGTCTACAAATCTTGCCATATTTACTCTGCTACATGAAGTTCTTACTAGCATTGATAAGAAAAACCTTACTACTGGTCTAGATATGTCAAAGGCATTTGATTATGTAGATCATGACATCTTGATAAAAAAAATGGAAAATATTGGCGTCAGGGGACTGCCTCTTAAATGGTTTGAATCCTACTTACATGATAGGCAACAAGCTGTCATTGTTTCAAAAACGAATAAGCATGGAGGTGTAGATAATTATCAATCGAAATATCTGTCAAACAGTTTAGGAGTTCCACAGGGCGGTATTCTTGGGCCACTACTTTTCATTTTATACATAAATGATATAGTAAATATAACTGATTTTAAAACAGTATTATTTGCTGACGATGTTTCAGTAGTGGTTACAACGGATCCAAAAGAAGGGCTTGCACAACATGAGATTGAAATAAATAATACTCTAAGTAATATAACAGAATGGCTTGTAAATAATAATTTGAAAATAAATTTGACTAAAACTAACTTTATACAATTTAACGCTTTGAATAAAGTACAATTAAATATATCATACAAAGACACAAAGATTGAGCAAGTTGATCAAACAAATTTCTCGTGTTAGCATAGACAGACAAATTAACTGGAAATCACAAGTAGATAATGTTTGTGACAAAATAAATCGTTATGTCTATGTACTAAGAAGATTGCGACATGTAGCGGATCGTAGTACTATCCTAGATGCCTATCATGCGTACATCGCATCCATCTTACGTTATGGAGTGATTTTCTGGGGGAATAGTGTAAATGTACATAGAGTTTTTGTGGCACAAAAAAAATGCGTACGAGCTATTTATGGCTTGCCACCTTTTGAATCATGCAGACCTTTGTTTAGGGATCTTAAATTATTGACATTTCCAAGCCTTTACATTTTTGAGAGCTGCAAATTTGTTAGAAACAATCTTAAGCTATTTAATAGGGCAGGTGATATTTACCCTCGAAATAAAGGAAATCCAGATAGATTAGTACTTAAGTCAGCACCTAGAACCACTTTATACATGAAAAATTGTTTAAATATGTGTGTCAAAATATATAATAAGATTCCAAATACCCTAAAAATATTGAATAATACATTATTTGTTAAAAAATTACAGTTGTGGCTTCTTGAGAAGAATTTTTATCATGTTAGCGAGTTCTTAACTAAATATATGTAATATCGCTTTAGTTAACTTTTACATGCCATATTTTTGGCGAAACTTGTGAAACTTCATTTGACTATTACCACCAATAATTGTACCATGTTTCATGTAAATAAATAAAAAATAAAACAACGAATAAATATAGTCATACTTATACCATTTTTTTTTCGTAAATGCATACATACTTTGCACTGAAAACACCCAAAAATGTTCATGCACACAATAGACCGACGACTTGCGAAAAGTAGCTGGTGGAGGCTGAATGAGAAAATCAGAGAACCGAGACATCTGGTGCAAAATGTAGGAGACCTATGTCCAGCAGTGGACTGCGAAATATTGAAGAGAAGAGAGGACACAAATGTTTCTACTGCCCGGGAATCGTACCCGGAACCCTTGTGTATAGCCGACGTTTCAACCATTACACCATCTGGTGTCGTCATACTTAAGGCATAAGCATAATCTTATGTTTGAAATATCTAAGTAAAGACGTCAACAAAAATTTATTTTCTTCTATACCCTTACAAAAAGTGACAGTGCACTTTCTAGAACGAAGGCAAATCTTGTTTGATTAATGGCTTTTGCTAAGATGGCATTTTACTCGTCCTTACTAAAACAATATTTATTGTTGATCAGCATGCATTTATATATATGTATGACCGAATTAGCCTTTCACCGATAGCTATCATAGTTTCACTGGGCAAGTTATTGCTTGGGTAAAACTTCATTCAACAGCAGCAATTATTAAGTATTAAAATTTTCAAATGTTCAATAAATTTGCTTGAAAACAAAAAACATATCTAATCAACGAACAAAATTGAAACTGGCTATCCAATTTTGAATATAAAAAATTCGTCTGTTTTACACATTTTTGGTCAATTTCATTTAAATTAGACCCTTCCGTTTGCGATTATCTCATGCAATTATTTCTATTAAACAGGTACTTATCCTTATTTCCTTGTTCAATTACACCAGCACTACAGTTTAAATTTAAACAAAGCACGTGTACTAATTTTAACAAACGAAACGTCTTCCGAACAAAATTTAATCTAAATAACATTTGCGCAAAGCTTAAAACGCTTCAAACAATTATCCCGTTAAAGGGCGGTGATTTCCAACAAATCCGTAGCTTTGGGTCAAGCCCGGGGTGCTTCGGACCTATTTTTAATGTCGCAATGAATAAAATGTCACGTTCGCAGACAATCCGTTGCAAATTTGCTTCGTTTTGTAGAAATTTTGTTGTTGATAGGTCAAAAGAGAAATTTTATATGAAATATACATGGGATAGACTTTTTTAAATATGATTTTTAATTATTTGTTGTTCTCAATTTCAGCTGGATCTAAATGTGTCTTTAAATGTCTAATTTGGCCGGACTATAAACCAGTCAAGGAATAGTATTCAAATACAGAAAATAATGGGATCCAGCCTAAAGAAAACCTACATATCCGTATCAATACCTAACAAAGTATCCAGCCCAACGAATTCATAAGCGAAGATTTCTTTCGCTCAAAGACGACCCTTGATTTATGGTACAACGCCCGTCCACTTCCATACTGCGTTAGTTTTTGCCTCCCAAGGCAATAGATTAGACGACAAGAATAGATGCCCTAACTGTGGTGTGTTCCGCTTTAGATTCCTTATTTAATTAAAGGGATGCTTTACTCACTACTTATTATACTCAAATGATTTCTTCACCAGGAAATAAATAATCATTTTAGCTAATTAACGAGCTATTTATTGAATTATTTTATAACATGTTCATGTTTATTACTAAAAAAATATCTATCAATTTTTCATTCATTTATTCTATTAACATATTCGCATGATAAATTTAAAGAAAATACTGACTTATCGTTGGTCAAAATAAACCTGTCTAGGCGTGAAAGATGCTTATTCCCAAGGCAGGATGCCCAAACCAAGATAAAATCTGTGTTCAATCTTATTAAATTTACGTGCATGTACTTGTTTTTTTTTATCTGGTTTGGATAACATCTATGGATATTTTAATACATATCCTCTATGAGATGTTACTCCATCTTTTGGTTTTCATGTTAAGAATGTCTTTTGGTTTCAATTAGTGTAAGTTGTGAATTTATATGATGATTTTAATTATATTTATATGAAATTGGTTTCATGCCATAAAGAGCTGTTTATCATTTGATGGCGGATGTATAACATGTTAATAAGTTCACCATCCGTACATTATAAATTTATAAGTAACTAAAACTCATAAACATCAGATATACTCGTAGGTGCCGTATGCGGAATACACTGCGTTACTATCTAGGTTGTGGCTATTAAGAGACTGCAAGAAAAGACGTCGATGTATTATATCTTTGGGCTGAGTTACTGTCGGCGTAGATCAGCGTTTCCCCATATTTTTCCATATCAATATGACGTTTTGTATGAAACATGTTCTGCGGCACTGATCGTAAAACACAGCAACATGTAAAAATTATGCACAAAATAAAATAAACGGCTGGAACGTTTTTATCGTGGTTGTCATTCTGGTTTTTTTTGTGTAATCATGCTTTTATTGGTTGTAATACAATCAATTTAGGAATTTAAATGAACTAAAAAAAAATAAGAAGTCAAACTTTTTACACCTTTTAAACGGAAGTTTAAAGTAAATTTAGTAATATAATTATGTGACAATGTGTTACAAGAATATTAAAACGAATGGTGTGTAGAAAAAGGCACCTGGTATAAAACGCTTCAATGTCAGCCCCCTCGGATACCGTGGTATTAAATGGTTTATTATGGTTTTATATGGTTAATTTAAGTAGATATTATATAATATTTCTCCTTAGATGGCGATCTGAACATTACCGCGGCAATAATTTCTGTTAATTGATAAAGAAGGTAAATTCTCCAAATTGTGATGCTGTGGCACAATTGATGATGTTCAGCATATACTTGTAGAATGTTTAAAATTTTCAAGTGAGAGAGAAATATTGATACGTAAACTTCACATGAATCAATATGATACTGAAGCTTTCTTAATCATTGTTACACATCCTTGTAGCGAAGGTGCCAAATTCTTGGCTGAGAAGAACTCTCGCGATTAATTAAATGTCTATCCTTATTTGATATAAATAAATACCATGTAATGTGAATAGGATAAGATTCGATGGGTCTGACATGTTATTTCATGACTAAAGCACGTGAAAAGATATAGATAACCATTTTTTGTTAATTTAAGTCAACTTTGTGGAAATTTGCGGTGTAGAGTTTCAAACTGTTTAAGGCTGCATTGCTGTTAAATACGTGTATGAAATATCGCGTGGATGACTAAGGTCTAAACACCCTATAGGGAAAAAGTGTTTTCCAGTTTCAGTATGCATTTTCCTCATGAGATTCGCACTCACATCCCAATGATCATGCAGCGAGCCTAACTCAACGCTTCCAACTCTTAAACTTATCGCAATCTACTGTTAGACTTAGGTTCTCCGATTCTGTGCCAGATATCCTAGTCCTCATCTAAAAACTTTCTCATCCAGCCTCTACCAGCAATGTTTTGCTAGTCGTCGGTCCATCGGGCCGGAGGGCATCCCACGCTATACATGTCAAGACTCAGTCTCCATGTCGGAAATCATCGCTCTTAATCGACGCTTATTTAAATATAATATTTATCATTATCAGCTATGAACGTCCCCACCGAGGGGCACGAGCCTTCCTGTAAATGGTGATTATTATATTTAATTGAAACGTATTATATAAATATAATAAATATAAAATATATCGACTGACACAGCGCCATCTAGCCCCAAGTTAAGCGTGAAGCCTGTAGTATGGGTACTAAACAACGGATAAACATACTTGTATACTTTTATTTGTAAATATACACATATAATACATAAAAAACAATCAGACATGTTCATCCACATAAATGTTTGTACATTTGTGTGGATGCTACACTAAGGGCTACTACACTAAGGGTTCCGGGTTCGAACCCGGAACCCTTAGTGTAGTAGCCGACGTCTCATTCATTACACCAAATGGCGACCCATCCTAATACGTAAATAGCATCCGAATCGATTTGTACATTTCTTCACTTGACACTTGACACAATTTTCACTGGATACGTAACGGTGTCAAGTAAGCTATTTTTTCGTATAAACGTCACTCGAAAAGGACATTAAACATCGTCAACAAGTTCCCTAAAATAAAGAACCTCGGTAGCGACGCCGCGTTAGAGCTAATCTCTTTGGCAAATACGTTTTCGGAAGTAGACAGGGCTGAGTTGAAATTCGTTGTCTTTGTGGAAAAAGGCCTTCTTATAAAGGAGGTAAATACCCAATTATTCTGTTCACGTATATCAAATTGTTGGCAGTGGAGCGGTGCATTTATCGGTAGCTAACTAAATTTTGTAGAAAACTAGCTGTTTGTTCGACTTTGTCTAGATAGAAAAAGGTATAGGAATACGTTTGTATGACTTTAACTGCATGTGGAAGTTGCATCTTATTCGTCTTGTTGTACTTAGCCAGAACAAACAGATAGATTGATAAAAATTAAATGTAGTTATATATACCATATTGCATATAGTACACAAGCGGCAAATTTAACAAAGCAATCAATACTATTATTTGTTATTTAAAATAATACAAATAAATTAAACCGGGCTATAGTGGCAAACGAATTAATGGATAATCATACAATATATAGATGTTTAGATATTAAGTCGTAATATATAATACTCGTACTTATACACATGGCCGCTTCATTATAAACTATAACTAACTAGCAAACGGCTGCTTGGCTTTTGTATAAATTCTCAAACTAGTTGTAATAATTTAACTTTGAAACATTATTCCAAATTCGTAAGCTTGCGGCTGTCAGCATACTGGTTTTAGGTAGCTATAGGGCTTACTAGGCCGCCTATGTGGCACATGACGTGGGTTAATCTTAGGCATTAAAATAGCGAAATATTCCTTTGAGTTTGCATATCATAATTCCTCTTATGCTTTTAATTGTTTATAGTTTACATTTATATTTTAGGGTTTTTTTTATTTAGTTGGCAATCCATTCATCTAGAAAAATTAGAAAACAGTGCAGTTCTTCATTTGTAACGTAATTAAGTAAACATACATACGAGTCACACACACAGTTTACCCTGTATTTTGTCACTATGACAAATAATTGGTCTATTAAAAGGTATATCTTAGATATTATAATATTTTGTCATAAAAATAAATTTGAGCATATATAAATCCGTCTTTAGCTACTGAAGAAAAGAGCAATTCAAGAGCAGCGTTATTAAAAAAGTTTAAACGTTAGTTAAATTACTCTTGATATTATAACAAAGAATTTCTCTTCAAATAAAAATGTTGTACGTATAAATTACACCGAAATTGTGCGAGAGTGAAATTAATCTTTTTGGTCAGAAATATTATCAACTTTAGTTTAAAATATGGTGTAAACACGAAATAATAATAGTCGTATCAAGATTTTTCTTACTCAAACAATAATTATACCTATTCAAAATAAAATATCATTTCTGAGAATCCCGAATTTGATTCGTTGTGATTATTACGAAGGAAGTAAAAAATATTATTATATTTCGTCGGTAGCTCAGTGGTGTGGACTGTTGCCTTCCGATTGGGAGGGCGCAGGTTCAAATCACGCCAGGTATCAATGTGATTTCGAAATTATATGTACGTTATCCGACGCTCTTGCGGTGAAGAAAAACATCGTGAGGAAACCCGCGTACGCCTGCGAAGAGTTTCAAAGGTTGTGCGTGAAGTCGGCCAATCCGCATTGGGCCCACGTGGACGACTAAGGCCTATACACCCGCGTACGGGTAAACTCGTACCCCTCGGTGGGGACGTTTAATGAGCTGATGATGATAAAAAAATATTTTCCTCAAAGTCTTAGGGTTTTGTAAGGAATTTTAGACATGATCTTAAATTAATATTATTCTTACTTGTAGTCCCAATTGAACTTCACGGTCTGTGGTCTGTTTCTTAAAATCATGTGGTTTTATAAATCAATATAAAAAAGTTGTGATGAGTACAGTGAGCGGCCTCATATATTATATTATTAATTACTACTTGTGAGATGCATGCAGCGCGGTGCACATTGCTTTATTAATCTAAAATAAACTTAACCTGTTTTTCCTTATTATATGATCTGCCTCCCAAAAAAAGTCCCGCCCAAATTGGTATAGCAGTTTCAGAGATTATCCGTAACAAATAGAAAAAATATTGTTTTGATGTACCGTATATTATTTTGTCTTAATTCACGCATGAATATCAAAATGGTTATTACAATCAGACACTCCAATTTAAGAATAGATTGAAATTTTGATTTAATAAACGAAATAGCGATACCGCAGTCACAAAAAAAAACAAAGTCGCCGGCCATTTTGTTTGGATTTCACTGATCTCATTCCACGAACTGAAGCGCGAACTTTAAATCTGTGGGAGATCGAGTTGGCGATAGCCTCGGGCTGAGCCCTTATAATTTGCGGGTCAAATCCCTTCGCCTATTTGAATAGCATTGTTTGTTCACATTAACCGTCTGGCAAAGCCTGAGCTGGTGCGATACCTTACAAATTAATTTCGCACTGAATTTTAAGGAAATTTAGGGACTATAATAGTTTATACCTACATTTCCCTTAAATAAGTCCACTTGTCTGATGCCGCAGAAGAAACGATAGAAAATCTAATATCTGTAGGACAGTTTTTCCAGTTGATCAATCGAGAGCATAACCTATAAGGTTAGCGTTATTGATATCTAATAGGTGGTAGACTCAATGCTTAGTCGTCTAGGCTTAGATACCATCGCAGTATCAAATACCGTTCCGTGAAACAACAGTGTTATGCACTTTTATGTTTCGGGATGAGGGCACTGTAGCTAGTAAAATTACCGGGTATAAGAGAACTTACATCTGTTGTTGAATTATAACAGGCTGTCTAAAGCCGACTCCGTTGGACCTTATATACCCACTAGCAGGCATTGCGCCTCCGAGTATCCGTAGATGTGTGGCTGGCTCACTTGAGAGAGCTAAAATGGACAATGACGCTCGACACCCCATGCATAATTACGTGCAAGTCCAGGATAGGTTGAAAAGCCGTAAAAGTTTTCTCAAGTGTGTCGAGCCTTTGTACATGGATCCTAAAATCGAGAGATTGAAGCTCTGGCGTGAGGCGGTTACTTTGCCGAATCCCTTTGTTCCATTTTTGAGAGGCTTCCTCCTGGCGATGATTTGTCTTGGCCGACCTGGAAGTCTTTAAATAGGCTTCGGACTTTGACAGGTCGGAGTAGGGACAATTTAGCCAGATGGGGGTTTTCGGCCGGCCTTGATTTGGACTGTCTTTGTGGAGCGGCCCAAACGATGATTCACCTTATGTCGTGTCCTGCTTGCCCAAGTAGCTGTTCTCTGCAGGATTTGATGTCGGCTGCGGACAGCGCTGCTGCCGTGGCAGCTTTTGGGCTTCTACAGTTTAATTGTTTTGCTATCGATACGCTAAGAAGAAGATCTGTGTTTTGGTGTCGAGCACAGTGCGCATTGACAGAATAATAACTGTCTCTCAGTAGTTGATTGCCTTCAGGGCCGCTCCGTTAAGGTCAGGCTAAGTATCGAATCTACCACCTAGTATATCAATATCAGCAATATGATAGTATTGTCAAATCTTCTTTGAATTTGCATTGGGCCTGCTGTGAGTTACGACTTATTCTACACATAGCCATGATAAAGGAAGGCGTTAGCTTCGTTTTGCGAACGGGCAAAGGGCGTCCTTAGGCTCGTTGCGTAAATTTTAAGGCTGAGAGCCATCTGCGCTCGCCAATTGCCCGGTGAAGCGGTGAAGGCCATCTGCGGCCAACAGCAGTAGTCAGTTTGAAAAAAAAAGCGTTAGCTTCGTGATACATTAGAAAGCGGTTCATTTATTGATTATTACACATAATAAGCGGAATTCGTACTTAAACCTGTTCGTCTTGTATCAATGATTGTTCCAGACCACGTTGTTTATTGTCCTGGCCACAAGACATCATCAAATCATTCTTTTGCCGTTACATATCGCCACTTTATAACCTACACACCCCATCGGCAATACTAAATATGTCCCCTGCACACTACCACTTGATCTTGCTAACACCGTGGGCTATGTCATTCGCTCTGAAAATCAATTATTTCAAATTCATTGAATTTAGTATCAAGTGTTCCCATGTGAGACCCTAAACACAGCTAAACTATGAAATATAATCGCAAGTTTTTGTTCAAAACTGATAAACGATTAAGTACACCTTTTTATAGCCAGAAGGCTTCTTTTCGCCCAAGTGTATAAATTACAAGGGTTTTTAGAATTCACAAGAATATTACGTGACAAAGTGATTTTAAGTACACAATGATAGTTGATACCTACCTAGACAGCGCTTACTCGTATTTCATTAGGAATAAATATTCAAATAGTGAACATTACAATAGGGACATTCCTCTGTTGGAAGAATTATTTTTTAACTTCTAAAATTCATGACAAGCACATCGAAAAAAAAATGTTGTGTTAAAAAAAAATATTTTAGTGTAACTCTCCAAAATCTAGTATAAAATGACCACATTTGTTACATTGCTCACCGCTAAAAATCATTATTATCTCATCTAATCCTCTCCTAAGAAGAGGTAATTAAAATAGAATAGTTTCGGTCTCAGTGGATCAATTGTTACATCAAACAAATTGCTTTGTATCTCTCAAATTAACTTCCTATTAGTACCAGGCTAAGCTTAATTAATCACGGATAAAGGAATAAGCAATTACTTGTAGCAAAACTTTTTATCGTATACAATTTTAAAGTATAAACATGTTTGTTTTGTATTTCGGTGGCACTTACTAATTTTGTTTTGATGAGTGGTTAGATGACGTCATGTTCTTCATCATTACAACCTAGAACGTCCACTGCTGAACGACGGCCTCCCCTAATGATTTCCACGCAGACCGATCCCTTGCAGTTGACATCCATCTGCTACCCGTCACCTTAATCAGGTCATCAGTCCATCTGGTTGGGGGTCGGCCTACGCTTCATTTTCCGTTAGATGACGTATTAGAGTGTACATAAATTCATATATCCCAGTCTAGCTTACTAACTTCTACTATCTAGTTGCTTACTTGTGACGTAAAAATCTTTCGTCTCTGAATCTAGTAAGAAGTTAATATGAACCAATAGCATAACGAACTTGATTAAGGAAGAAATAGAAAATAATTTTGATACCGACGACCTCAGTTTCAATCCCATTCAGATCCAACTTCTAATACTTACTCTTCATGAGTGTTACCCTTCATAAGTTCAAAGCTTTGCCCAAAGCGTCATATTACTCCCTATGTTGGTGTTCCGAGTGTGTTCATATCTTTAATCCATCAAACTTGACAGCAGTGACGCCGGGCATCCACTTAGCGATACCCTACAATAGGCACATTCGTCTTAGGCAGTGTTAGATATAAATGTAGCCGAATAGGATTGTACATTACTCATAAATGTGTCAAGTGGTATAATAAGACATTATCCTGCTAATAACGTTAAGTTCATCGTGTTAAAACAAAGCCTTACGACATAAAAAAACTTCAGTGGTTTCACATTGAACCTGTTTATGACATAAGTGGACAGGACGGTCAACTCGCTCGTCTGGAGGTAAGTGATACGCCTGACCATAACAGAAGCAGTGTTGAAGGAAATTTATATCAGTGGAAATCATTATTTTCCATCAACACTGCCTGTCCGTCATCCCTGGCGACAGATGTTAGGTCTCATACCCGGTAACACGTTTACTGGGGTGGTAAACAGGTTTGGTTGTTTTTACTAGTTAACAAATGAGCAGACGATTCTTCTAATGGTAAGTAGGTGATAGACTCGGTACTGAGACGTTTAGGTAGGTACCGCATTACATATGTACTGCGGTATAAAAGACATTTAAAGCATTTGTTAGATTAAAAAGCAGCATACCATCAAATAACAGTGATTTGCTTACATATCTAGTCCTGGGTTTAATAAGCTGCTTTTTATTATTTTGCGTAGGTTGTGCGGATTGTCTTCAATTTTTTAGAGGAGTAAATGAGGTTATCGGAGGCCAAATTGCGTTCTTTCCCGTAATGCCTTTTAATTTTCTTAAGTTGGCAACGCACTTGCAGCTTCTTCGGAGTAACGAGTGTTCATTTGTGGCTTTACCACTTTCTGTTACCTCACGATTTTCCTTCACCGTAAGAGCATCGGATAAAAGCACATCATTTAAATTTCAAAAAGACATTGGTGCGTGGTGTGATTAGAACCTGCAATCTCCAGATCGGGAGGCAGCAGTCCACACCAATGACTCAACGATGCTCTGATGAAAAAAAGCATCACGATTCACTTAATTGCATGACATTTAAGTTTATTAATCGTTAGCGTATGCTAACAGCCTTTGTTATACTCATTGTCTAAGGTTTATTAGAGCTCACATACAATATTAGTTAACATTACAACCACAACAACCCGTATAACACTTTAACTAATCTACTTAACTTTATGAAAGTCGTTACCATAATTTCGGATATATTAAAGATGACTTCCAACAACGGAACAAATGAGTCGTAACCGCCTTATGCTTGTTCAATGCAAAATAAGCTATATTACTTGCATATAATATTCAAATTGCAAAGATACAAACGGGAAATAGGTGGCTGAAGGAAGGACGTGTTAAACTTAATAGAATTTATTAAGTGCTTGTTGCTCAGATTTTAGACGTGCATTTATGGAGATTTCGAGCTAAATTTCCATTATTATTCATTTTGTGAGTATATTAAAGTGCAAACTGAAAACCATAATTAAAATGCATATTGCCAAAATCATATTCACTAAAGTAAATTTGAGGCAATAAATTTTAACCCTTAAATTTTTAAGCTTGTTGATTTTTTTTTGGTATATACTTTTATAGTAGTAAAAAAATTAAAAGGACCTTTATTTATAAATAAAATTGTCAGTCAAGCAGTGACACTATGATATCTTCTTATTACAACGCACCTGAACTAGTGTAACGTTGGAAAAATACTATCTAGCAATCGTTTCCCACGTTAATGCATTCTGAAACTAGCTCAATCTTTATGGAGAGTACCTAATGTTTTAATCATCTTTTTTAAATAAGAGGCTACAATTTATTTTACATCACACAACTTTAATTATACGTATATCATTGAATTTTTTTATCTAACAGTTAATTTACAAATATTGAAACATTTTGAGCAACTGCAAATAATTTTCATCCTGAGATTGCAGCTGGTATTGTAACCTCGAACTGTTTGTTTGAGTTTTTTTTATATTCTATAGCTAGACCAATAATAGAAGCTAGAATAATAAATTCCAATCCTCACTGGCCCGCGTGACGACTAAGGCCTAATCACCTATACGGGTAGGCTCGTGCCTCTCGGTGGGACGTTTAATGAGCTGATGATGATGATAGCTAGACCATTTGACCACCATCTCACCTGATGGTGAGTGATAATGCAGTCGAGGATGGAGCATGCCTGTCTCGAAATAGCCTATTCACGCTTGCCTTGAAGCTGCCAGGTTGTAATGCTCGGAGAACATACAAGGAGGCAACGACTTCTATTCCTTTGCGTGCGAATATGGCCACGTAAGGATGGAACGCTCGCCTCCGTCTTGTAACCCGATGGTGTAAGGGGCTGGTAGAATTAACTCGTGTAATTCCTTCGCACACTCACATAAACGTAACCTTTTTATTCATGATGGGCTTGCTTGAGCACAGACTATCCTAGTGGAAGAGACGTGCTCTAAGATGGACCGAGCTTGCCCAGAAAAGCCTGTTCACTCGTTTTATGAACGCCATGGGGTTGTCCGTCCTTTTGTGTATATTTATATGTTGTGTGTGGCCGGAAACACCACCAACAACAACCTGTTAAAAACTGACAGCCGTGCAACCCTACGATGATGCACGAGGCTTTGCAGCTTAGCGAAGTATTCTGCGACTTAAAATTTAACTAAGTTCGCTGAATGCTCATAAAATCTATTCAAAGAAAAACACTTGAAAGCATAATACAAGTCGTAATAAAACACAAGAGCCCATCAAAGTTGACTACAATCAAACTGGAATCACATTTTTTCTTCCAACATTATTAGAGACACATAAAATTGGGGTTATAAATATAAAAGTGTTATATTGCGGTAAATAAAGTTTTAGTTACGTCCAAACGTTACAAATTTATTACTTTATCTTCGGTTGTAAAAACTTCTGATACCGCAAAGCTCGTTCGATGTTTTATTTGATTTCCGCGTCAGAAATCTACTGTGTTTTTGTGAAATAAACAGTAAGCAATGTAACATTATTCCAAAGAAAAAGGCAGGGAAAGACATAATTTATAATAGCAAAATATTTTTTCGAAATTTTTACGGTAGTCGTCACGGGGCCCAGTGCCGATTGGCCGACTTTACGCACAACCTTTGAATATCTTCGCAGGCGTGCGCAGGTTTCGTTACAATGGTTTCCTTCACTGTAAGAGCGTCGGACAAACGCACATATAATTTTGAAATTCCAAAATACATTGGCACGTGGTGGGATTTTAAACTGCATACTCCAGATCGGAAGCGGTTGCCTTCCACATCAATGAGCCATCGACGCTTCTAAATACTTAGATCAAAACAGACAGTACATAAATATTTTTACTGACCGGAATCGTACCTCGTTGTAATAGCTGATTTCTCAACCATTACACCACATGGGTCCTACTAATTTCAGTGTTTATTCGATCTTGAGTTTCTGTAAGTACTCTGAATACAAGCTTCTTCATTCGTGGCCAGATGGCGTCACGTGAATGTCTATGGATGTTTATCGATAGATGCTCATATACAATGGCGTGCACAAAGATTACGATTAGGGTATGCAAAGTGAGTGACGCTAATCGCATAAACAACAATGATATTCTGTATATATAAAGGTAGATACGCCATCCGTGCCTCAAAAACGAACCGACGAAGAGAATACAGTTTGTACTCTTTTGTGTAGGTAAATGTGTTCGAAGTGTGCTGTCACTGCATTCGAAACACTTTTTTCGATTGTTTTGTGAGCATATTACGATTTCATACTTTTGACATCATTTAAAAACATCAATTTATAATTTATATTTTTGTCAAATTGAGTGCTGTTGATGACAGCAGATCGCTGATGGTTTCAAATCAATATGTCAGCGACTATCCGAGCTTTCTGCACAGGGTATGCACTGCTTATTTGCATATATGGAGTGCACGCCACAGAAGAACAGACGTATTATTGTGTAAGACCTCGAAGTTCAGCATATGCATCCGTGAATCACTCATCTGTGAAACCGATTGCACTTACAACTGGGTCAATCAGATTGTAGCCAGTGTATCGTATTGGATATCGGATTTTATTGCATAATCGCCATTTTATAGAATTCCATTTGATACGATATAGTTTCAGTCAAACTTTTAACTTTTTCACAGTTAAAGTTTAAGAGTAAGTAGTGACAACATTCCTGCACAATGAAATGACTTAGTAACTGGCTGGGGAAGCTTTATATGTCATCTGTGCAATAAAAGAAAAGTCCTTCCCAAAAATGTTTCATGGGTAAGGGTACTAAAGGTATATTATGAAGGATTTGTTCGTTATACCGCTCGAATGTCTATTGAGTTTTGTGGTTTTTCAACCGTGCTACGTACGACTGATAGGGTAGTACTTTAAGCTATGTTTTTAATACAATGTGTTAAATAAGTTGACGGAGGAATTAAAATAAATTCATTACAACAACCTTACTTATCGTAATAACTAAACGACGACCATAGACGACGACATTATACTCCAGGCAAATTAGAAATCACCATTATTTAATCATTGGGGAGGCCTTCGTTCAGCAGTGGACATAATTAGGCTGTAATGATGATGATGAGATTTAATCATTGACCCCACTGGAATTAATTAAATAAATAAATAAAAAATCTTTATTGGAACACATTTAAAATTGGATGTATTATGGACTATTTTTTTAATTGTCAAAACAATACTATTTGATTAGTTTTTTTTATATGATGGCATTTACAAACAAACGATCCGGTACAGTTCAAGCTTTTATCAGGCAATGGCAACCAAAATACTCATAAATCGTGCACAAAGTAGGTTTTCCCCACGGATCCGATGCAACTAAATTATGTATCACGAGTAAATCGTCGACAATATAGCTTCAGATGATAGTATCTCTGCCGAACATTAATAATAATGATAATATACAGTGATTATAACATAACATCACCGGTGATAGAGTCATGAAAAATACAATAATAACATTTTTTTATCATCTATAGGCAGACATTTGGCTGCCATCTCACCTGATGGTAAGTGATGATGCGGCCTAGGATAAATCATACCGGCCTAGAAACAGCCTATTCACGATTCAAAAGTATCTGTAACAGATTTATTTTAATTAAGTTTTTTTTTATTTGTTGTTCGATTGTATAGACTGGTACTGTTAAAAATACTTCGTTTTTAGTTACCGTAGTCAAATAAACGAAGGCAAAACGGAGTACTCATATATAGTTTTCTCCGAAACTATAAGAACTATGCTATTAAAACGTTGTGGTATTCTGTGAACCGCATTAAGGTTTTCTCAAGAAACTTAATAATTAAATTTTACACTTTTTTTTCATCAAACCCACACATTAAGAGTAAGTATAAATAAATTCAAAAGTTTCCGCGAGAGATACTTCCAAAGTGGTGAAATGATCGAGGATCGATTTAATAAATACAAATAGAAATTATGTATGAAATAAATAAATATACCATGAAAATCAACAACGAAGTTTAAAAGACATCTAGTCAGTAGTTTTTTATACGTCTGAAATGGTGAACCACTATTTAATAATAATAAAAAATCTGTAGCAGGTGCCTAAGTCAATAATAAATGTTCTATAATATGTTACTTACTGTCCGACTCCCACTTGGCCAAATTTCACGTTATTTTATGATGAACAACACATTCTGTGAGATAAGGCATACTATAAATTTAGATAGAGCCATCTGCGCTCGCCAATTGGCCGGTGAAGCAGTAAAGGTCATCAGCGGCCAACAGCAGTAGTCAGTTCGAAATAAAAGAGAGGATCGACCTCGGAAACTTTGGGGTATTAGTCGTCTTCACTACTAATATAACTCATGAGTTTACATATCATACACGAAAAACCACTGTGAATAAATTAATCGTTCGGTGATAATACTGCCCTGTCATACTCGTAGCTCACCAAATAAAATGTAAAATCTTTACCGTTAGAGTGAAATCAGCTTTTTAAAAACCTAGATACAAAATCCCAGTAAACTGACTTCTTTTAATCTTTAGTTAACTCACTCCTCTAAGTGCTGTCTCAGGAAACACCACTTAAAAATGCCTTGGTTATTTCAGTACGAACCAGTTTCAAGCTTTTAATTTTCAGGTTTCTCACTTTTAAATGTAGACAGTTTTAGCCGTCTTTTTATAAAGTTGCTTTCTTGATAGTTCTCTGAACATTATGTCAAGATTTTTCGCAAAAATGGACTTTTTAATGTTAAGCAGGATAACTAAATATTATTTGCTACTCTAGTCTTAAGCCAAACAACTTTCTTATTGAGGTTCATTTTCAAATTACATAAGTTATTATTTGATGTTGATGTTGGATTCTTATATTTGGAATAAAGAAAGTGCTTTTCTAAACACTTTCCATATTAAATTCCAACCACTAGATGGCACTAAATGGGAATGGAAATTCTCTCTCTCTCTTCAACCTATTGCAGTCCACTGCTGGACATAGGTCTCCCCCATTCTGCGCCAGACATCCCGGTCCTCCGCCTTTCTCATCCAGCTTCCACCAGTGACCTTTCGCAAGTCGTCGGTCCATCGGGCCGGAGGGCGTCCTACGCTACGCTTGCCAAGACGCGGTCTCCACTCCAGAACTCGTCTACTCCAACGGCCATCGGTTCTGCGACATACGTGACCAGCCCACTGCCACTTCAACTTGCTGATCCGGCGGGCTACGTCGGTAACTTTAGTTCTCTTACGAATTAAATCATTTCTTATTTTATCCCTAAGAGAGACTCCAAGCATAGCTCGCTCCATTGCGCGTTGAGTGACTTTGAACTTGTGAACCAATCCCGCAGTCAGTGTCCATGTCTCAGCTGCGTATGTTAGTACGGGTAGGACGCATTGCTCAAAGACTTTCGTCTTTAAGCATTGCGGAATAGTTGACGTTAGGACATGACGTAGCTTACCGAATGCCGCCCAGCCCAACTGGGAACTGGGAATGGAAATTGGAATGAACAAATGAAATATTTCTCAGGTTAAAGCATTCTGTCTACACGCGGTGGACTTGTGAAGAAAGATACGATATGAACCTTATCTTTCTCTTCTAGCTAATTGTAGTTTTATTTGATGAATTAGATTGACCCTCGTGCCAGAAGTTACGCCTTTCGTCCTTTTGTACAAAGAAAGCAAAAGAAATCTTAGTAGCTATAGTAATAATAATATTTATTTCCATAGAGACATAAACATACACTTGTAGACATAGCGACTCTGCACTAAGCAAGATTGCATGGATTGCAGCAGACAATTACACAGTTACCATTATAAAGTTATTTCTTCAGACACCAGACTCGGGCGATAAACATACTTAAGCACGCCAATATTGTTGTATTTTTTTCATAGTAGTAGTAGATAAAATAATAACAATCATTTTTACTTTGACGGGAAAGTTGGTGACATAATTGTGTTTAAAAATATATATTATTATTTTGCGTCTCTTGCAATACCGCTATTCATGAAAAAAATGTTTTTGATCATTTCTTTTGATCTCTTGGTACAGAAATTAATTGAGCCAGATTGGTGTTTGTTCATTAATATTTATAAGTTCAATTTTGGTAGGATTTCGCTTGGAAGGAAATTAATATTGTGCTTTTAATTAAGTATTCAGGGAAATGAGATTCTAAAACGCCATATGTGCATAATCAACCAAACAAAGTTTGAAATTTGTATAATTATTTTGTAATTAATGCAAAAATAATTTATCAGAAAGTGACTTAATTATAGGTTCAGTAAAAACATAGCATCCGTTTTTTGGCGGTGAGAATGTAATAAACATTTTGTTGTGTATAACGATGGTAACATTTCTTTTTAATCTATTTCATATCAAAGAACCTAATGGAACCAAATAATATTTAAAATTTGGCAGCGTGCAAATATTGTTTTTTTTTACAAGAGGTTGACAACCATACGCTTCTCCTGGTGGCATGTGGCATCGCATCAAGATTATAAGACCAGAGATCCTAAGCATGTGTCCCCAGCCCCAAGAGTGTATTCTCATATGTCTAAGGACTTCAGGTCATGTCACACCAGAAATGTTTCTAATGAAAGTTTCTTTCACTTAAATAATATCTTCTTCATCTTGAAATTAAGTGTTCCAAATTTTTTTTATTCTTAAATTAAAGAACGTTTCTGCAAAAGTGGTACAAACAAACGCACAATCGCATTTATAATATAAATATAGTACGATGTTCACACAGTTGATGAATAACCTCATTAATCATTTCTATACATTAAATACCAATCGTTAATTAACGAATACTAATATTTTGATTAAACACAAAATTATAACTGGGATTCATCACATAATCTTGCACCGGGTAATATGGAACTGTGATTCGAAGGCTTTTCCTTAATACGAATTTCACTATGAAATTAATGTGTTTGCGTCTTACCGTTAGAAAACGTTTCTTGATAGTTTTTTTTCTTTGAAGTAGCTCAGCAGTACGAATTAGGTTTGGACAATTTATCAACATATTCAGTTAGTTACAGATATGTGCAATATAAAATATCAATCGGCACGCACTATTTGAAAAGTGTCGTGGCGAGTTTAACTTAAATCCATATTTTCAGACAAATAGTCCATTGTATGATTAAAGGTATTTTTTTCGGACAACGTTTATTTCTAATACGTATTGCAATACAATTATAACGAACTAAATTAATTACGATTAATGAACAAATCCCTTAAGACATTATTTTATTTATGACGCAAAGTTTGACTTGAATAAACGAGAATCAGTCTAATAAAGACATCTTTTATAAATGTTAAGAAGGCAATAATTTGTATTTCATTCACAGATGCTTTATTATGTTCATCTGTACCAAAATCATTCTATCGGATAATTAATGAGGTTTCCAATACTTTGCGATGCTCTATAAAATAACGCCATCGAAAATTCATCGAGTCACCGAATTACGCCTTGGTCGGGGTAACATACCCCGTAATAAACCCGAGTCTTTGTTACATTTCAGTATTGAATCCGTCCTCGAGAGCATCACATGAATTATTGAACGTAAGCGACATACTAAATTTGATATTCCACGCACAAAAGTTTCGCGGCGACTTGAGAAGTTTTAACTGTAGTGGTATTTTTGCGTTCCGGAGTCGTGGTACCAACTATTTGCTCACTTGAAATGCGGAAGTTGGTGAAAAGAAACTTTACGATTCAAAGGTTGAAGAAACTCAGTGCGAGTATTGTATTAATTTTGCTATAATTTACCAATGATGTAAAAAGTATAGATTCGTGATATGCTTTCAAAACAACCGCAAAAAGTGTTCCGTGGGAACGACAGCACTGTATTATCTTGGCTCACAATGTATTCTCTTTGGTGGTTCGTTTTTGAGGCACGGGTGGCGTTCTACATTTATATATACAGAATATCATTGTAATTTACCTGAATAATAAACTTATATCAAAATTCTTTAATAACTCGTTTTTCAGCACTGCACAGATGTTGAACTGGATGTGGATGACTAACAATTTTTGAAAGAATTTAAAAACTTTTGATAGTTTTCGTCCATGAAACGGAAAATGGAATATAGGTCCTCTCACAACCTGATGGACTGATGACCACGTTAAGGCGTCCGCGTGGAAATCATCATTTAGCAGTTGACATATATTAAACTGTAATGTTTACGATGATGATTTTAACTACTATTTTATTGGCATTGCTTAAATCATTAGTAATTGAGCTTCTTAAATCTTCAAAAGTTGAAGATCTCATTGATAAATCATTAAGTAAAAGATCATCAGACGGCTATCATGACGGCGTCATGTTTCCTCCTTTTATCTTCCACCAAACGTAGTCCACTGCTAGTCAAAAGTACTGTCCATATCTACATTTTTTTATTTTATCCACTTTTCTTAGAAGATTGATCCATATTATCAAATGCACTTGAAACTATTTTGCAAATAACGCTAAACAAACTAATAGAATTTAGCAGCGTGCATCTTCATTACAAGGCGGGGCTTCAGAACGTCTGGGAGGGAGTTCTACTAATGAGTTTGGGCCGCGGTAAGGAGATTTCCCCGTCAGCGTTTCATACCGGTGTTAATATTTCGTTATACATGCTATTAGTATTCGGAAATAGGAGCGGATGTAGACGCTGTGGCAGAATTAGCGTTACTATTGCTGGGAGAAGAATTTATGAGATGATGAAAATAATATGAAAAATTAAGTTTTTTTGTTCTGACTTTGCTTTTGCATATTTAACAAATTTTTCACAATTTGTACGAGTATTTCCTCTCATGAAGGTTGTCTGCCATAAGACCGCCTTAATTGTACTTCCGTTGTTCGTTCATTTTTATGTTTTTTTCTGTGCAATAAAGTTTATTACTATTATTCTTATTTACAAAAGTATGAGGTATGAGGACTTAAAAACTAAAACAATCTGGTGTAGATTAATATTCTATTATCAAGCGAAAATTATGAGTTTTGTATTAAATACTTTATTCAGTGGCTGAAAGGTTGGATATGGTGTAACGGTTGAGAAGTCGGCTATTACAAAAATGGATCCGCTTTCGATCCTCGAGAGTTACAAATATACATATGTATGAACATATTTGTTTGTATTCGTCTGAGTACCTACTTATCATATTAGTTAAGTATAAAGCTAAAACTACTTGCTTTAATTGGGACTTAATGGCGCTGTCAAAATTAGTCTCGATATTTATTTAAATCCTACCATGAAAAGTCATGAGGAATGAGTCAACTAAAGAGTTGACGGTTTTCTGGCCGTAACCCATACCAGTAGCGTATACTCCATATATATACAAATAAGCAGTGCATACCCTGTCCGTCCAGACAACCCGAAAAATCGACAACACATTAAATGATCCCACTTTTTCGCCCATTATCCTTTACAGTTTTGAAATTTCTGTTCCCCATAATTTCTGTGCACGCTACTGAACCATATTAATCCAACGTACTTTACGGCTAAAACCGCCATAAACAATAGTAACTTCCTAACCGTCCTGTACGTAAAAATAATTCCATAATCCAACATCCTGCATAACATATAAACCATTTCATTATGATCCATAATTCTACCTAATCCACCTGGGATAGAATAAGGCTCTTAGCTGAAGCTAATTTGAACCAATTACACGTAGCACCCTCGGGAACGTGTGATTGACGCGAAATTTGGAGTACGTGGGCTTGTCGTACTCTCCACAGATTTGAGTCAAACTCTTAATCTTAATATGTCGAAAACTTAATTCGCCGAGACGGAGGTGTGACATGAATGCGTCGGTGAAAGTTAAGATGTAGAGGGAAATATAGCAATTTGCAACTCTGTGTGTGTTGTGTTGAATTCTACGGTACGTGCTGTGGTAAAAACACTTATGTGGTTTAACAACTTGATAATTTTAACAAGACAGCGTCCAAATCTATAATTTTTTTAAATTATTTTTAATTGTTACAAACTTAATATGCCGAAATCCCCTTTTAAGCAGTAATTGCCTGTACAAAGGGAAAGTTCTCTTTATTCTTGAAATTGATGCCTACATCGTCGCAACCACACGCAATATCTAAACAGCATAATTACTGTTCTGCATACACACTTAGTTGTTATAGAAGTAGAGAAAGAAAACATTATGAACTATTCATAATAATAAAATGAATCATGTGAAAGCAATATCTCTCTCTCTTTAAGAAATGTAAGAGATGTTTATCTTTTCAAAAATCTCTTTCGCGTCATATAGAAAATCAAAGATAACATTAATTATGTTTAATTAGAACATACTACAACCTATACTACTGCCACACGATATCTATAACTGGACAAAGACCTCCCCATGTGATTTTTTTATGTCATAAGTGATCGGGACATTCAGTGCGCTCAGCGTGGTGGTAAGCGATACGCCTGACCATGACAAAAGCAATGCAAAGAAATTAATGACAATAGGTTGTCATTATTTTACCGTCAACACTGCTCTGCGCCCGTCACCTGAGACAACAGATGTTAGGTCTCCCATACCCGGTAATTTGGCTAGCTACAGCGCCCTCATCCCGAAACACAGAAGTGCAAAACACTCCTTACTCCTATATTACGGGACGATAACACGGCGGTGGTTCCTATCAGACGACTCAGTACCGAGTCCACCACCAGATTTCCAGAGCATTGGTGTTCTTCCGCCTGTTATTTACTGATCTAGTACTATGCGTGTTTGTGTGTTGCCAGAAACTCATTTTCTATTTGGTAGGAAGAGCCTTGCGGCGTGAAGTTTTATAATCCCAGTAACTATAACATTTTTGAGTAAGTTTACAAGTTACTAGATTTGTTTCCTAGTTTTGTGATGATAAAGTGCAGTAACATCTTCAAATAAGATTTATTTTGAGGAGCCTCATGTTTAATATTTGCTAAACGTGATTTGACCAAAAACTATAATCCCCAGAATAATCACACTCAAAACAATCCCTTATTTCTAACGTTGTTTAATGATTTAGGGTCAGATAATGACAGGTCCGATAAACTAAATAAGCCCAGTTCTGTTCAGAATAGATAAGACCCTGTAATCGAACGAAGTGATCCAGGAATTATCCCTTAAAATTATCCGTAAAACCGAGCCGTAACGAAATTGACAGACACAGTGGAGATCTAAGTAATTCCTTCAATCAAATGAGGGCTTTGGCCCTTTCGTATTTACTTTAGACTTTAATACTAGTAATAAAGTTTTGGTTAAACGTTAACGTACTAATTTGAAAATCTTGATTCGCTGTATTCAGCCGGATGAATAAATGTTTTCTGTTATGTATTTAAAAGACAACATAATAAAGTATGTTGTGTAAATCTATTTTTCGTGATAATCAAGGGAACGTTACTTATGTTACATAATAACATAGTTTATATATTAATCGAGTAAATTATGTCTTTTACACGTAAAATTTGACTCGTTAACGTCTAAGTACAAATGTATCTAAAAGCACATGTAGCATTCCCGTAACTTACAGCCTTCACGTCTCCAAAAGGGCTTTCGATAAGGACCTCTTGTCAACGCTTTCACCTCGAAAGCCTCGGGTTATTTCTTTTTTCATGCGCTTTACAATAAAAATAGAAGAACACTTCTATTTTACGTATTGAAATTAATGTTTTGTCGACACTTAGCTAATTAATTATTGTTTTTGTATATTACAGAGTGTACAGGATCGTCAGATCGTTTACGTGATGGTAAATGATAGATCAGATAATGGGAGAGTTGCATTGAAGGAAAATTAACAACTTATAGTCAGTTATCATTTTCCATCAATACCTCACAGCTCCCGTCACCTAAGACAACAGATGTTTGTCTTTTATACCCGGTAATTTTACTAGTTACAGTGCCCTCATCCCAAATATAAAAATGCATAGCACTCCTATTTCACGAGACGATATCTGGCACTGCGGTGGTACCTACCTAGACGACTCAGTATCGTGTCTAGATCCAAGTATTGTGTATTATGTAAATATTTTAACTAAAAATGGTTTTGGTTTTACAAAATAACCTGTACGCTCTTAAAACATACAGTGATAATGGTGCAGTAACGTATATGGCGAATCGATTGCTGAGTAAGCAGACGAGTTCCGAAGTGAAGAGCAGAAGCGTAGCATACTCGTAGGACGTCCTTTACCGCCCGATTACAGAATGTTTGGGGCAAAATAGGAAAGCTCTAAGTTAAAAACAGATTGCAATAACTTGAAGTTCGCTTCAACTTATTGCAATCTCTTGACTTAGATCTTTCCTATTTTGCGTCTTTATATTGTTTTTATACAATTTATGCACATAAGATCTAATTGTTATTAACATAACCTATATGTATGCCTTTTTTGTCACTTGCCAAGTTTGCGATAAAATGGCTTAACTTAGGCCGTAAATTGATTTAAGGGCAGTTTCCTTGTAAGGGTTTATAGTCTACTTGACTTTTAAATTTATGGCCGTATTACTTAGTTGCCCGAGGGTAAATATTATTTTTGTGAAGGCTACGATCCGGCAACAAACTTTGGAGTAGATTTACCAATGAAGTAATAATATTTATTGACGGCTACTTGCGAAACATCAAATAACTTTCATCAAACGATTTTGTTTAAATGTTTTTAAGCAATTAGGGCCGACTTGTCCCTTAACCTTTGTTCTTTTACAGAAACATAATATCTGATTATATCCCTATAATACTCCCGAGCATAGCTCACTTAACTGTGTATCAATTTAATTCCTACATCGATGCTAATATTATAAAGCTGAAGAGTTTGTTTGTTTGTTTGAACGCGCTAATCTCAGGAACTTCTGGTTCGATTTGTAAGATAGCTTATTGACCTGCCGTCTCATAAGACTGACTTCTACGGAAAGTTTTCACAGTGCGAGCGATCAAGGATGTGGAATGCCTTGCCCGAGGTCATTCGTCGTGCGCCGTCTCTTGACTTTTAAGAACCGAGTAAAAAACATTACTTATAATAAATATTTGTGATCTTAGCTTTCCTTCACCTTTCTTCCTATGCTGTATGCTGTCACTGTCTTTTTATTCATGTAACTCTGATTGTATTATCCTATCTTCCATTAGTTTATGTATATATTTTATTATGTATTAGTTTATTTTATATTATGTTTGTATTAATGTATACTTAGTTTATCTACTATTATATTATAAGTTTTTGCACTAGCCCGCTTACCTATAAGTATTTTTCTTTCACCCAAAGGTTGCATGGAAGAAATTGCTACCTTAGCAATAAGGCCGCCTACATTGTACTCGTTTTTTTTGTTGTTTCTTGTTGTGTTGTATGTTTTTTCTTATGTGCAATAAATATTTTTTATCTTATCTTATTTATCGAGGAAGGCTATAGGCTATGTATCATCAAGCTACGAGCAATGGAAACGGAGCAGCAATGAAAAATGTTTCAAAATCGGGGGATTTTTTTCATGCTTGGAGCTTCCGCTGCGTAAACGGTTAAAGTTTCGCAAAAGACATGTATGAGAGTATTGTTCCCCTTTCAGAGGGGAATCATACATGACTTTTACCCCTAAAAAAAAGTCCGCGACAGCATATGTCTATCTTTTAAGGCTAGCTTCCTATATATTTTTTGCTAAAACATTTTTCTAAAATAATGAATAATTTGCGAAGGTGTTTTCATAAATATGATAATAATCCTTATCCAAATAAATACTTTATTTATCATATTATCATTTTTAACAAAATTTCCCTTTACATCATTCAACTTAAATTAATATCTTATGAAATATTGCAGTTTTAACTCACCTATATAAACGAAGTAGCGGGTTAAAGAGAGCGTTAGGCCAAAGTAACTATTCCACGCGGACGAAGTCGCGCGCAAAAGCTAGTTAAAATATAAAGTAACTTACTGTTTTAGTAAGTACTAACTCTGTATGACTTCACTGCATTTTAAATGAATCAGATAATCAGCCAGCAATTGAAAACATAATTGTACATTAATGCATAAAGAAGAACTAACTTTCATTGCAGCAAAACTTAGCTTACTCAACGCCACAGCAGTAGAAATCAAGATTCAAACAATAAGCTAGTACCGACAAAACGCTCTTCCAACTGTAATAACTCGCTCCGAGTGCCAGGAAATAAGCTGGTGCCATAAACATTACCACTTTTAGTGATAAAAGTACCACTTTAGTGCCGAACGCGATACTTTGACTCCCTTAGCACCAATTTATTCTTGTAATGCCCAATTGGATTGAGTCTGGTGGAGATTTATTAAATTCAAATGTTTTGTTCTTCTATCCACTGAAGAGGTATACGTAAAAAAGTAGTGCGCATAATATATGCTCAGAATCAGGAAAGATGACAAAACACGACTTTTGTACAATCAAAGCAAACATGAATTATTTCATTTTATTTCATATGGTTGTCTCCACAATACACATTCCTCGTAATCGAAGAAAAAAAGAATTGATACAACTCAGGTTTCATTATGTTTTTATGAAATACTACAAACCACAAGACATGTGACTTCGTACTTGCATAAAATTATACGACAGCAAAAGAGCTCGTAGTTTATACCCTAACCCATATAAATCATATGAAATAAAGCTGTAGCTTCGATGTCACTTGTAATAAAATTGCAAAAGCATTCATGCTTCTACACGTCATCCAAAAACGTTAATGTACTTGTTTACGTTAAAGACTCCTTTGTATAGGTCGAAGAATCGATAAACTTGTTTGGTTGAATGAAGGCAACAGACTCGTATAATGAATTATCCATGCCTGCAAAATATATATTAGTAGCGGAAACAAAACTACGGTGGATAAAATGATAATCATAAATATTAACTATTATCCCAACAATATAATTACGTTGAACTCGATATTTGTTATTGTTTTATTCCAACACTAGATACTCTCAATCGAAATATAAATTTTTGGAAATAAATGCAATATAGGTTCGTAGACGGCTAGGCTCTTTGAAACAATCCAATTGTGATGGTGATGAATGATGGTGTAAGTGATTAATGCTGTAATAATCTTTGATAACAATGGAATCCTTTAGATTTAATATGTCACCCACAGTTGTATCAATGGTTTACTGGTCAAACATAGCAGTAACTTCTGAGCATTATGATAAAAGTCCAAAGAATCGAATAATACTGATGGCAAGATAAAACATAAATATCGATGACATTTTCTCTGATATGATGTCTCTTGTTCAACCGACCGCAGTCCACTGCTCCCGCACGTCCAGTGCTTCCGCTTTTGCACCCGAATTCAGTTCTCTGCTATTCTCACTAAGCCTCTTCTAGTTACGTAAGTTTTCTGAACCGACACCTATAAGGCGTATTTCGCTTAGCTTACCAAGACATGGTCTCCATTCCACAAGCCGTTACCTTACAAACGACATTATTATTCCTAATTTTTACCTCGAGCATTCATTATAGCAGATATAAGTATATATTATTTAATCTGTGGTAATATTAATACCTTACACCCAGAAGCAGCTCTCAAACAACTGCTTTTTTCTTAATCAAATATAGTCAATAACCACAACAAATGGAAAGAAAGAGAAAGAAAAACGTTTATTGGCACAAACAACACATACAAAATTAACTACAGCAAAAAGGTAAACATAATATCTAACCCATAAAAATAGGCATTTTTGATACAAAAAAAAAGAAAAAGAAAGAATTTATAACTCATTTCTTATGTTACAATATCTCGAAGTAGTTTTTAATCAGTCATAGGTAATTTCAATATAAGACGCCAAAAATGATGAACTGAACTGACATGTTTGCGCTAAAATAAACGACCAACCCATTTATTTAACAGCACGCACTATCCTACGGGACCCAGAAGGTGTTTTTATGAGCCTGTTTACGTCCACAACAATTTTATTACAACTTGACTTACGAGATACGCAATACTTTATCCCGGGAGTCCTATATTACCTTACGACAAGTTACTAGTTAAGCAAGACTTGTGAGACGTAAAGTTCATGGCAAACTTCTCGTTATTTCAAACCCCTCAATATATAAATTAGGAGAGAAATTAAAAGTTTGGTTTTTTAGAACTAACGAAAAATATGCTTTTTACCTTACTGTCTAATTACCTAAAGTATTGGACTAAAATCTTCTGTTTAGTTACTGTTTAATTGTTTTGGAGATTACACATCAATATTTTCCAGCCTTTCATTTCTTATACTAATTGTATTCTAAAAAAAAAGTTAATCCAACTGCACTAACGATCGAGATAGCTTAATCTTCTGAAAAACGTCTCATAAAACGGTAAAATCACAAAGGCATGGAAAGACGATTTCCAATTAAAAATCAATTAAAAGTTCAGTCTGCCCAGCCTACTAAGTCATGTCAATTCCACCAAGTCCAAACAGTGAAAAGAATCGGAAACATTCCTACGGGTTCGATCATGAATTCTGAAACCGTAGGCTCATTACAATATGGAAATGTACTCGATTAACTGGAATTAATTTGGCACGTGAAAATGCTCAGTTATTTGGTCAGAACCGTTAAGCAAAAACTCACAGAAGATCCACTTAAATGTTTATGGTTAAACATATTTTACAAAACATTTAGAAAGTAACAATATGCTATATAATATGTCACGTTAATTTTGTCCTTCTGATATTTAAAAGGAATATTTAATAGCATTTCAATATTATATTCTTGATCATCTGATCTTGATTCTTGACGATCAACGGGTGTTGATCGTCAAGAATTCAGACACAATGGAAAATCTATTGTTTGTGACATTTTAAGGTATCTCTAGCGATCAAAGGTTTAAGTATGAATTAAAGTCTTACTAAGACTAAATTTTGGTTTTCAAATATGGAGCACATCAATTCAGACTTCATAAGTCGTTTGCAATAAGAAGTTTAGAAAATATACTATACTTCTCGAGTTTTTTTTTTCGTCTTTTTGATTTGATATATTTAGTAATGTACCAAACTATAATCAGTTGCTCATTGTTTATCCTGCTAAACACGTATGTAACCCTGATAACCCGCCAACATGGATACAGACATTGATTGATGAAAATCATTGGGTAGTTTTTTTGACTATGGATAAATGAATGTATTATTATCGTTACTAATTGTCAATTGGAACGTTTTTAGTTTGAGCATAGCTTGAACAGATAATGTACTTGCATGTAGATATTTTAACACATTGAACGCCGGGAATCCAGACACAATCGAAAATCTATTGTGTCTGGCCCTTAAGGCGTCATTGACGGTCAAAGGGTAAATTTGTTGAGTAAAGCCTTGACGCCTCATCTTTCTCTCTCTCTCTGTCTTATGGATTTGAATCTTACTCGTAGATACCATCCGAAAATCAAGATCAGTTATTTGGTTAATGAAAGGTATCCTTGGTATAAACCTTTTCTTTTAAAAGGTAAAAAAAATATTATTTATAATGGACGACTGAACTTTTCTGTTACTCTATGAGAGCCGTCGCTTCAGACATTCTGTGACACATATCAGACCGCCAATTTGCATATATTCGTTAATACGATTCGATGACTAATTCGTTCGATACGTGAGCTTCATGCTGTCTATTTTAGTTATCCTGTCTGCATAATAATCACGATGGCTTCCCTTTATTGCCTCACCGTTTAACATTGAAAAATTAAATTTTTTGCATTAATATTGCATCGTGGGTATTTATGACCGTTTGCTATAGAGGTGTAGCTATATCGGACTTATATTTGAAGAAAACATCAACCTGGAAACTTCAACAAACCACATAATTTGGAGTCGAAACCTATGATTAGGAGACCATAACATATCCAACACCTCTAAACAGGTACCTATGTTTCAGATTGAAGCATAAGAGAAACAGTTCCCTTAAAGTACCTACCTCAATCTAGAATCTACACTGTTCTGTTGGTGTCTTATTCACATGGAAACTTTAATTGCCATTGTTAACTACAAATTTTATTGAAATAAATAGATGATAATGAGGTAGTTACGCCTCAGTAATATCAGTCCGTAACGGTTGTTTTGTCTATTTAATTCCCGGCGATACTTATTAACATTGCCTACTTGCGACCACTTTTAAGTTATCGGTCTCTCGATGGGCAGGCGACAATTATCTTGTAAAATTATATTAGCAAACAAATTTATGACTCGGAAATTCGACTCTCCACAACTTTCAATTTAGTTTCCCAGTTAGCAAGGCCTATTAATCCCTAAACAGTTTAATTAGATAGCTTATTACCCGAGCGGGACGATTTGCTTTGCTCGTCGTTCCAGCTCAATGTGTTGGTGCTGAAAATATATAGTCCGAATTATTTTGCTCCCCTTCAATCTTATGTTTTGTTTACATAAAGGATTTAGGAGAAACTCATGCACTGCACTGGTAACAATATTGTACATATTATTAGGCAGTGGCAATGTAATATACGGCATCATAAATTCAATAATTGGAACTAAAAGTAGCAAGATGAAGACCTATTTTTATTTAAAAAAAATTAACAAAATTTACGCTCGGTGACATACTCGTATTAATTGCGTTAATTTTGCATCAGATCTCAGTTCGAATTATTTACTTTACGATACCACTACGACTCCGTTCAATCCAACTGTTAATTTGGTAATCCGGTACAATTTTAATGTTAAGGTTAAAAGTCTCATACTAATAAATAATTAGGTGTTGCCGATTAAAGTCCTAATCAACAGAATGAATGAGCGCTAATTCTTACTATTGAGACACAATTACAATCCTATTGGTGCATTTTAAAAATTAGCTAGATTAGGGGCCGCGATATATCGATCCTCTGTTTTTTTAGCTTTAATGTATGAACTTATTCACTTCTCCTCGATTCTGACAAATTCTCAAGCATTCACGCATTTGGGGATCCCCCCAGACATCCAGGAAGCACTGAGAATTGCAAGATCGCCAAGTAGGGATCATTTTTGAAGATCTTGCATGTGTATAATACTTTTTTTATAATTTTTTTAAATATCCGTATTTTACAATCGTAATAGATATTTATGCAGCTTTAGCATCCGGGCACTCCTGTTATATTTTTTTTTATTTCACAATAACATTGAAATGATAATAATGCATACGTTGTGTGAAAGAAAAAACAGCAGCAACAAGTACAGCAACACTAGGCGAAGTTGTAAAATAAAGAAATAGTCACAGTATTCGCAAATTTATTCACCTGTCATCCCTTTATCCAGTATAGAGGTATTTTAATAGCAAATTATAAAAGCGATATAACAGTGTAGACGAGACAAATGAAGCCTTACACATATCGCTGAAGTAGTTATGTGAGTCGAAATAAATAAAGCCAACAAAAAAAAACAAACATTTGACAGAAAGAAACAAGATTCCTTAAGCTCCCTTCTCGCTTTAATTTGACCGTGACGGTGTGACGTCATAGAATTCGCCGGGAAAAGCGTCATTACGTGTTAACCAATAATGTGAGCATGTCTGTAATCTTTGCTGCATTAAGATAAGGACTGTATTTGCTGTATTAAATGTAATACCCGGTTGGTACTCGCTTGGTGTCATTGACGTATCTTGAACATTTCTCATCGAGTGCCATTTTTGAAATGCTAACGCGGCGTCTCCTTAGGATAGTAGTTCGCAGAGCCGTATTGGTGTATGTTCGTTTAAATTCTTTGGATGGATAAAATAATGCACAGTGAGTTTAATTTTACAGAATAAAGTGTCTCCTTTGAAAAGATTCTTGAAAGTTTAGCTTAACTCGTTACGCTTTACATATAAACTTGTGTGCAAATAAACTTTTTGTGAGTGCTTCATGTGTATATCTAGCACGAAGTATAGTAGTAATTTATACGATATTTTAATAACAAAGATAACAAGACCTTTACGAACCCTTCGAAAACCCAAGGTAAACTAGACAAATTTTCTTTGTAAATGATACTTAGGTGAAATAATTAGTAATCTTACATCTTAGTACTTCAAATGTAAATTGCTTATAAAGATTTTATATTACCATTGATACTCGAAAAGTAAAGCACATTTCTTAATTAATTTGTCTGTAAAGTACACTGCTGGACAAGGTATCGTCCGAGTCTAACATCACTAAGGAGTTGCGATACGCTATCCACCACGCAGGTGCAGTTCTTAGAGGTAGTTTACTGGACCCTTGCGCTCGGTAGGACATAAATGTTGGTCTTGTCAATTTGCCTTAAGCCTAATAGGTGGTCCATTCTGTAACACTGCAACAATTACACCAATATTGTATTTACCAATTATACATCATATTCATCAGCTCATTAAGCGTCCCCACCGAAGGGCACAGGCCTACCCGTCAAGGGTATATCTGTTAAGACTTCAGTCATGCACACGGGTCTAGCGCGAATTAAACGACTTCACGCACAACCTCTCTTTGCAGGCGTACGCAGGTTTCTTCGCGATATTTTCACCGTAAGGGCGTCGGATAATATAGTTTTGAAATTTCGAAAACACATTGGTACGTGGCGGTATTTGGATCTGCGCCCTCCCAATTGGAAGGCATCAGTCCACACCATTAAGCCACTGACGGTCACAATATTAATATAATAAATAAGACAGTTTGTAAAAATTATCGTACTTACGATTACTTAATCAAAACACATAATACAATGCAGTATATACAGACTACCAAAATGCAAAAAATAATTTATGAAATGTTTAATTTCTACATACTCTTCTAAACATAACATGAAAATAAATTTAAAATAAATTTTCTTCATAACTCACACACACAAGTAACATACAAACATGTAACACACACACTCTTATTATACACACATACAAGAACATCACGAAATATACATTGATATGTCATGTGCTTTGCAAGCGACGAAAATAAGTGGGATTCCCATATAAATGAAGTGGAAAAAGATATTCCCTCTGAATACTGTCGGAGATCCTTTCAAACATATCAACCAACATGCTTCCGATATAACATAAGTATGATATGAGTTTATCACAAAGAAAGATATTAAAAGAAAAGTACCTTATATAAAATTAGTAAGAAAAAGTAGTTATAGATATAGGCAGGGATTTAATAGTAATAAAATGAATTATTTGTAGGCAATAAGTAGAATGATTAATATCATTCAGAAGTTAGGGGTGAATACCCCTAACGTTAGTTAAACTAGTGTAAGTGGTGCATTCAAAGAAAGAGAACTTAGCAATCTGACAAAAAGCATTGCGTGAAAGGTGATTCCCGAAGTAAGGGAAATAAGGGGAAGGAGAGTCAGTACAATAGCAATCTGTGCAGCCCATGGTGGCCATGGAGTGATTTAATTTCTTGACAACTATCATAAGAGAATACTAACTACTTTTCAGGATACAAGGTTGTAACTGTCATCCAAGTGAGTAAAGGCCATCATCATCATCATACATTCTAAAACGACCACTGCTGACGAAGGCCTCCCCTAAGATTCCACGCGGACCGATCCTAGCAGTTGACATCCATCTGCTTAAACAGGTCATCAGTCATCTGGTTGGGGGTCGGCCTACGCTAGTTATCCGTTACGTGGAAGCCACTCGAGATCCTTTCCGCCCTTTCGGTTCTACGCACTATGTGCCTGCTTTGCCACTTCAACTTGCTTGTCCTGTGGGCTATATCGGTGAGTAAAGGTAATCAGAAGCTGTTCACGGGTACTTGTAACATATCATTTTCCTGCAAGTAGACGTACCTTATGCTTATTCATAATAACATAACTAGATATGGAAATACGGAAACAGAGCCCTATATTTAGAAAACACTGCAAAAACAACAGTAAGTACTTTCACAATTGCCATTGTTGAATCGACGTATAATAATTACTACACTTATCATGAGCTATGACAATGTAATAAAAGTATGTATTTCTTACATTGGTTATTATAATATAGGGTCGAATAGCACTTTATCAAAAGGGAAATATTTACCATTACCGCTACAATATTAATAGATACGTTTAATTAGTCAGTTACGTGCTTTATTTCGCTCGCATTATCCTCTTATTTGGGTGTATTGATGTGTGTAAGTGGCAAATAAACGTTTTTTCTTTCGTTCTCGCTGTAGTTCACTTACAGGAAAACCCGTAACAGGGAACACATATTCACTATTTCGCCGAAGTGGAGGAAAAACCTTATGAATAATCGGTTGTATTTTAAGGCACATTTCGTCTGCCACGTACCGTTCGATATTGGTTTACTGTATCGAGGGATTGGTAATTGGATTACAAGCATCAACGGTTGTTGTATCGGCAATGACCTATTCGAAATCTTATGGAGTTCTGTAATAAGGTAATGTATCTCAATCTGTTACATTTCTTTTGCGTTAATGTTATCTTGAAGCGCAAATCTCGATGGAATAATTGGCCAGTGAACTAGCGAAGATCGTAAAATTCGCGAGATCACGAATGTCAAGCTAACATCGCAATGCTTGATCTGAGGCGTCAGAACCCCTGGTTCGACATAGGGAGGTGGTCTCTGTACAGGGCGACTTCGGTGGGTGGAGATAACCATGGGACTTACCTGACCGTGGGTATCCCACCGAACGATGTCAAAGGGCTCCTGGAGCGGAGGCGGGGTGTAGCGTACCTCTTGGGGACGATATATGTTCGCTTCTTCTCCGGTATCCCCCCCTGTAGATTCCCAGACAACGACTACAGAAAAACCCGACCCGACACCAAACGAACACGACAAGACAATGTCCATGCTTGAGGAGGAGATGGCCAAGGCGGCGATGGCTGATGCCGACGCTGCGCGGGAACCACCCGCGTCACCGGGGTGGTCGGAACAACTGCTCGCCTCGTCGCCGTGCGACGACAGGCGCGGGATTGGAGGGGAGGATGAGCTATCCGCAGGGTCGCTCTCCTCATAACCCAACCCTGCTGCCGTCGTCGCCCATCTCCAACCTCAACCTGGACATTGTCCAAACCAACCTCCAGCACAGCCAATCTGCAACGGCTTGCTTGCGCAGGGTGCTGGAGATGAAGCCCCGAACCATTGCACTGATCCAAGAGCCGTGGATCAGGTGCAACAGAATCTGCGGCCTCAGTAATATCGGAGGTAAGCTGATTCTAAACACACAAGACACGGGAAAACCACGCACCTGTGCATTCATACCCGATGATATACCGACCACAACACTGACTCAATTCTGTTCCAGAGACCAAATAGCTGTCAGGCTCGCAACTGACGGCGACGCACCAGACATTGTCCTAGCCTCGGTATATATGCCGGGCGAGGAGGAGGACTGCCCACCAAAAATGATGAGCGACCTGGTGAGGCACTGCGAGGATGCCAGCCTGGACCTCATCATTTGTACAGACTCGAATGCACACCATCCGCTGTGGGGATGCGACAAACCCAACCGCAGAGGTGAAGTATTAAGCACTTACTTATTTTCCACTAACCTTAACATTATCAACCGGGGCTCTGAACCCACTTGGGTCACAGCACGCGGTCAAACAATAATTGACCTAACGCTAGCCTCAGAAAGGGTAAGTAGCCTTATAACCAACTGGCACGTATCCGACGAACCTTCCTGTTCTGATCACAGACGGATCCGGTTCTCTTTAGTAGCCAACACAAAATTACCTGAACCAAGACGCAACCCACGCCGCACAGACATACCAGGCTATAAGCGGCTTCTAGCCGCTTTACTAGCCAGTCACTTACCACCCACAACTCTAACTGACCCCAAACAAATCGAACACACAGTAACCCAACTCTCACAATACATAATAGAGGCATATCACACCTGTTGCAAGCTAGTTAACTCAAACAAGAGGAAGGGGAACCCTTGGTGGAATGCTGAACTTAGCAAGCTCAGGACAAAGATGCGCCAACAATTTAATAGAGCCAAGAACACCAGACTCCCAGAGGACTGGGATGCTTACAAAGCAACACAATACAACTTTGGTAAGCAAACCAGATTCGCCAGCAGAGCTGCTGGCGCAAATTCTGTGAGGAAATAGAATCAAACAGCGAAGCAGCCAGGGTCAGGAAAATTTTATCCACTGATCAGAATCGGGCCCCAGGCTCGCTGAAAAAACCTGACAACATACACGAAATCGGACACCGAAACTAGTAGGTCCTGCTAGAAACACACTTTCCAGACTGTATCCTCTCTGAGGACAGGACCTGGACAAACGAACCAGAAAACATACATCATAATGATGCAGACTGGAGTAGAGCCCGCTTTATAATAACAGAGGACCGCATAAAGTGGGCAATTAACTCCTTCAAACCCTACAAATCAGCAGGTCTAGACAACATATTCCCCGCCCTAATCCAATGGGGGATTGAAGCTATAATACCATGGCTGAGAGTCATCTACGAGGCCTGTCTGGCACAAAAATATGTCCCGCTCGCATGGCGAGAAGTGAAAGTCATCTTCATACCCAAACCGGGTAAAACTGACTACACAGACCCAAAAGCATACAGACCAATAAGCTTAACATCCTTTCTATTAAAGACTCTTGAAAGGCTCTGTGACCGATATATACGGGATGGACCTCTCCAGGTGCTACCACTACATAAACAGCAACACGCCTACTCCACAGGTAAATCAACAGAATCCGCGCTACACAGTGTGATATCTAAGATTGAATGTGCAGTAGACCACAAAGGCTCCTCATTGGCGGCCTTCATAGATATAGAAGGCGCTTTTGACAAAACTATGTTCCACAGCATCAACGTAGCTCTCGAGAAACACGGCGTGGACTCGACACTGCGAGGATGGATCACCAATATGCTCAAATTGAGGGCTGTTCAAGTCACAGTAAATGATACCACAAGAGCCATGGTAGCCAAAGGATGCCCCCAGGGGGGAGTCCTATCACCCCTGCTATGGAACCTTGTGGTAGACGGCCTTATCAAACGTCTGAACGACAAAGGCTACTTTACTGTCGGCTACGCTGATGACATAACCATAATAATAAACGGCACTCATGAAAACACACTCTGCAATCTTATGCGTCAAGCACTAAAAATAGTAGAAGATTGGTGCAAAGAATGCAAATTAACCGTAAACCCGAATAAAACGGAGCTCGTGCTCTTCACAAAGAAAAGAAAACCTACACCCATGCAATTACCGCAATTTTTTGGGTCAACCCTGAAACTATCAACTGAAGCCAAATACCTAGGTATTTACCTAGACAAACAACTGAACTGGGCTAAACACACAGAGAACATCACGACAAAGGCTACCATAGCGCTATGGCAATGTAAGAGACTACTGGGTAGGAATTGGGGCATAAGTCCTAAAATCACTCACTGGCTCTATGCCACAGTTATCCGTCCGGTCGTCACCTATGGCTCCATAGTCTGGTGGCCCAGGACAAACTTGAATACCGCCCAAAAAGAACTAGAAAAACTACAAAGATTCGCTTGTGTAGCGATTACCAGTAGTATGAAGACAGCACCCACTGCTGCTCTACAGGCGATGCTGGGTTACCACCCCTGCACCTAGTAGTAAGGGAAGAAGCTGCACTTGCAATACTTAGACTGGAGATATCAGGTACCCTAAGAATGGATGCCAGAATTAAACACACTCGCATAAGGGAGGATGCCATCAAAGTACAACCAATGTTGGCGGCACCGTGCGACAGAACCTCGAAAATACACTGCTTTCAGAAGCACTACAACATAGAACTTCTACCTGAATGGCACGACTACTCGGGCATAAACGAGCTGAGAATCTACACGGATGGATCAAAAACAAACCACGGCACAGGTGTTGGAGTGTTCTCCGACGAACTTAATATAAGAATATCTAGCACCCTTGGTATGCATAACAATGTCTATCAAGCGGAGTGTGTCGGTATAATACAAGCAACGCAAGCCGTAGAGACCAGAGGAGTCACGGACACGCGCATACGAATACTTTCTGACAGCGCCTCTGTACTCCAATCACTAAAGAAAAACACCTTCACATCCAAATTAATGCTAGAATGCCATAACGCGTTAGAACGCGTCTCGGTGCGTAACAGAAACACAGTGACACTACAGTGGATCAAGGGACACAGTGGGTCACGTGGAAACGATGCAGCGGACGAGCTGGCGAGAGGAGGCTCAAAAGCCAAAGCCATCGGACCGGAGCCAACTATACCAATCCCTTTTAGCCAGCTCAAGAGCTGGATAAGAGATTACACACAGACTTTAGCAGCGGAATGGTGGACCTCGACACCAGGGTGCAGGCAGTCCAGGGAGGCCATGCCTTCCCTGGACAGGAAACTGTCCAGGCGTCTTCTACGCATGGACAGGAATAGCCTTAGACTGGTGACGGGGACCATCACTGGACACTGCGCACTTAACAAACACTTCTACACGCTAGGTATCACGGACAGTCCTCTATGCAGAGCGTGCATGGAGGAGGAGGAAACGGTGGCGCATGTGCTTCTTAGGTGCACTGGCGTAGCTCAGATCCGCAGGGAAACTATCGGCTCACCGGTAACAATCGCGGACGCCCTGAGGAGACCGGGAAAACTAATCTGTTTTTGGAGGGAGGTAGGCTGGCTGGAGTGACCAGAAGGCCGCCATGGCTCACGCACAATGGTCCACCGCACGGACTAAGTGCGGAAACCAACGCCAATAACATAGAACATAACATAGGTTGTTGTATCGGCAATGACCTATTCGAAATCTTATGGAGTTCTGTAATAAGGTAATGTATCTCAATCTGTTACATTTCTTTTGCGTTAATGTTATCTTGAAGCGCAAATCTCGATGGAATAATTGGCCAGTGAACTAGCGAAGATCGTAAAATTCGCGAGATCACGAATGTCAAGCTAACATCGCAATGCTTGATCAACGGTCAAAATTAGTATCTTAAGTTCCTCCGCAATCTTGGCAACTACCGATCCATATTGGGCTGCGAGGTGGATTTTATTTTTTTATTGCTTATGTAGGCACACGAGCAAGCGCGGCGGCCCATCTGATAGAAAACGGTAACCGCCACTCATGGACAACTGCAATGCCGGGTGCAAAGCCATGCCGCTGCCTATCAAGAGGAACTGGCATTCTTTAAACCTCGTGTATTTCTGCCCAATCTTCTTAGCCATCTTCATGAAAACAACAAAATGATACCGCAAAATAAAGTAAAGAAATCAATATTAAAATATGTTTAGTTGTTATGACACTAAAAATTAAACTTATAGTGCTGATTGGCGAAACATATTTTTAATTTTTAATTGTAAACATTGATTCCATGGTTTGGTTTAATCGAACTCGACCTCTGTTCAACCTCACCTTTTGCATTCTTGACTACTTGCATTTAAACAGGTGTAGCTCTTAAATTCAACTTGCTACATAAAAATACCGTCGATACATTTGGTTAGGGATAAATGACAAATCAAGCCGCATAAAATTCTCATTGACACTTTTCATTGAGAAGCTATCTGTTCAAGTGAATAAATGCTCTACTCGCACCTCCCTTCCATAAAGCATGCATGTACACATGCTTAGCTCGAATAAGATGCTACTTAAACAATAGAAAACCTATGGAATACAATAATAACTATGATAGTTGTTTCATTCTTCAAAGAGATTTACGAGTATTGCTCACTAACAGCGTAGGTACGCCTTTCAAGTTCCTACGAGAAAATATCGGTGCCTGAAGTAGGCACTCTGGTCAAATGAAGTGGCGTATACATTGCCGAGCCCTTTCTAGCACACCGCTGCAAATAAAGGGCCACATAAATGTAATCGAGTTTATTACGTACCGTTCCATTGCCAACTCCATTGTTATTGCTCTAAGGTGAATGTACAGTGTGATTTATTTATTCTAGCTATAATAAATGGTTAGGTATCGAAGTGTAATTGGCCACTGGCAGTGGATCACCTTTTTGTCGTATGCAAATATTTCTAGCACCTAATGAGTAACGATGGTTCGGTCCCTTAAGGGGTAATATTGCGCAGGTCTTGACTTTGAATGAGACTCCAGATTGAGATAAATAATGGGTTTACTCGTTATAATTCAAAGGTTCAAATCCTGACACGTACCAAGTGTTTTCGAATTTCCAAATAAATATGTACGTTATCCGATGCTCTTATGGTGAAGGAAAATATCGTGAGGAAACCGGCGCACGCCTGCGAAGATGTTCAAAGGTTGTGCGTGAAGTCGTCCAACCCGCACTGGCCCACGTGGATGACTAGGGCCTAATCACCCTATAGGCTCGTGCCCTCGGTGGGGACGTTTAATGGGCTAATGATGATGAAAACAGATGTAAAATTATGTGACACTCCGAACCTCAGTACGCGATGAATTTTGAAAATGACGCTCTTGTAACCGCTTTTCGCTGCTTGCTTGTTCGTCGGGCGTATCAAACAGCGTAAACAGGTAAGATTTCGTAATAGCGTCGATACTGAGTCGTCTAGATAGGTACCAACGTGGTGCCAAATATCGTTCCGTGAATAAAAGTGCTATGCAATTTTGGTTTTCGGGATGAAGGCACTGTTGCTAGTGAAATTACCGGGTAAAGAGACCTAACATCTGTGGTCTCGGGTGACGGACGCAGTGCGATTATAATGTCTATCAGTTTTTGGGGTCCTTTATGCCACTCTGTCATGGTCAGGCGTATCACTTACCATTAAGTGAGCGTCCTGACCATCATGTTTACTTCGTAATAAAAATCATTTTTCCAGATGTCTTCACTTCAAAAGAAACCTACATGCCAAACTTATAGCATCATCCTTCAGGATACAGTTCTTTTCGCCTGAAATAGGTATGGGGGAGATCGAGCCGTGACAAATGCGGATTGTCGAGTATAAACCACTACCACCATAAGATTGTAGCCGAGGCTGCAGCTTAACTGCTCTCCGAAGCAAGTGATCGTCTTTATTTTTAGACAATCAGGTGATGCAGTCTGCAATGTCCTAGCTAAACTGTAAAAATGTACAATGTGAGTTTTGAATACACAGTCCTCGAATCATGCAACTATTTAAACTTAAAGGCTCAAACCATCAAACAAAGGAGGGAGTTCACTTTAATTTAAAATACCATTATAATATGTAATAATCCGTTCCCAACTACTACCTCACCATTCACTTATATCTCACACATTTTGCAAGATCATGCATAATTTACTGACCTAATTATGGTAAAATATGTCCACAATGTTACGCCTCTGGATTTCCCTGTCATATTCACAAGACCAAGGAAACATGCTGAAGGGTCTCGGATGTCTACTTCCTGTCAACGTTGTGTTTATTGCAAGGCAGGTGTGCACTATATATATATATACACCTGCCTTGCAATAAACACAACGTTGTTATAAAGTAGTTATATTAAGAACAATCAGACGGCGGTTCGGCAGATTAAGTGTCTTTGACACTATATTCTTTATGAAAATTCTACTAAATATTGAACCTTGATGATTAATTAATAGAAAATAAGTACTAGTTGATTTTTATGATCATGAGTGTCTATCCGTCGAAAATGCGAAACTTTGCTTTGCTCAACATCGAAACCAAATGACCTACAGACTTAAAATTTTAAATTTTATGTATGTAATTATATCTTACTAGATGACGAAAATTTCCAATGTCTATACATTATGTTGTGTCACCTTTTACTGAATAAAGTATCTCAATCCAGTTTCACCTCAATTTTAAATGCTGTCATCTATTTTAATAATGTAATTTATTTACATTTATCCTTTCTCTAAATTTTATTATGATACATTCAGGCACATTTTATAATGTAAATATTATTCTTTAAAATTTTGATTACAAGCTTCCTCTACAACATTGAATTGTTTATACACCGTAATAGGTTAATTCTACTTCTAGTTATACCAAAAAATTACACACATTGTAATGTTATCTGTGGCCATACAGTTACACCACGCCAGCATAAGCAAGGCGTCTGAAGCCCTTCGCAACACCTCTGAGGTGTTCCGAATTATGACAGAGAAATCTAGAGATGTGCATTGCGGTTGTGTTGTACCGAAATTAGGTCATTAAATTATGCACAAAGCTTGCTTGACGGGTTAGATACAAGTGAAGAATTAGGTTACTTCTCACTTAGAGTGGAGGATGGAGTGGGGTAATCATAATATGATTATATAAAGAATAAAGAGCTCTATCAACGTCGCTGAGGACCAAAAAGTAGCTGGTGAAATAACTCCAATAGAAATTTTGACTGTATTGTGATCTCAAAAAAGGCCCAGTTGAGTCGTTATTATTAGATTTCATTTTTACTTATCTTGAGTCTATCCAATGTCATTCATTGATCCCTCCTTCGCTTTTATCTAGCCTCCACCAACGGCCCTCTCGCAAGCCCTCTATCCATCAATTTTTATCAATAAATATGTACTGACAGATATTGCGGTCTTTGGACGTACTCTTCAGAAAATGTGCAGTCAATTTAAGATACAGTGAAAGGCAATCTCTTGTGAATGTTTTACTTATTAGTTGTAGCAAGTCAATCATCATGATATGAGCCGTTCAGACACGACACAACTAGGTGCTCCTTAATTAATTTAAGATCTACCATAAACATGGTTTGGAGGCATTCCGTTAAAAGCCCAAGTCAATGGACTCGTTGTGGTCGGTCATAGGATGAGAGTAAAATTTTAATCTTGAATCCTTCTGTCCTTTGAAAGAAACATTAAGCTGTTGGTTCCAGCTAATTTATAATATGGTAGTCTTTGATAACCACTTGATCCGCATTTGACTCTCAATATGGATGATGGCAGATGAGTTCTGAAGTGGAGTCCGCGTCTTGACAAGCGTAGCGTATGACGCCCTCCGGCCCGATGGACCGACGACTTGCTAAAAGTCGCTAGTGAAGGCTGGAGGAGAAAAGCGGAGGATCGGGATATCTGGCGCAAAATAGGGGAGACCTATATCCAGCAGTAGACTGCGATAATTTGAAGAAAGAGAAAAAGACGGGTGATGGCCCGATCTCCCTGCATTCATAATGTGAGAAGAGTCGTTCACTGGATATAAAATCCTGGTTGCTTGATTTTAAAAACCATACATTTTTCGTGCAGTGTATATTGGCAGATCTGCAGTCTCTTTTTTGTTCAGCAGAATACATTATACTTTTTATATTAAAACACATTGTTACAAATTATGGAGAGAATACTTCGACCTAAGATCTAAAGAGAAGGGAATTTGGTATAGGACCATACAACCGGAGCCACTCATTAGACCTTGGATTGATAGCTGTTCATTAAGTAGAAAAAATATTGTGACTGCAATTGGACTTCGATCTGGACACATCCCATCTAGAAAGTTTACATTTCTTATGGGCATATCATCAACACCTTTATGTGAAGACTGTGAGGTGATTGATGATGTTTTTCACATATTGATGGAGTGTGTGCGGAACGAGCAATGTAGAAGAACACTATCTAACCTCACCTCTGCCCAAGTCGGCAGAGGTGAGGTTAAATGATTTTTATACATTATATGATGTTAAATTTAAGTAAATTTGGATAAATAAAAAGCTTGGACAAGATGGAGCGACGTAGTCAAATGTGACTAAGCTCCTCAAATAAAGATTTAAAAAAAATACGTTATACCTACAGTTTATTGAGGATAACTTTATTACTGAAAGATGGGGACTAAATTTTGAAATCATTACAAAGTTATTTGAGTAAATCCGCATTTACTTTTCGACTAACGACTTACTTAAAATTACGAACATAGTTAAGGGCCCAGTTTCTAATTCAAGAGACGGCATATTATTTATAAATATTAAACGTACCCATATAATTGGGCTCCGTTTCCTCTGCCATACCGTCTAAAGGGTGACCCGGATCTGTCAAAACGCAACATTCAATTGGTGTCCCACCTTATCCGACGGACAATCACTGTTCTCACCATATTGAAATCCCACGTCAACGTAGTCTCGTGTGATATTTGACTATTACTAAAGCAAAGTTGAGCCTTTTGATGTTTAGCAACACTAGTTTGTATACTGACGTTACTCATCACTTCCCGAATGTTGTATTGGTACCTATTTGACGTGAAATCGATTAGGTCAAATTTGCCCGTGTTGTGACTTGCTCAACGAACGTGGCTCTGTCGATTTGGTTACACACTATACCTGTTGTAGCGTAACTACACGTACTTGGCTTAAATATAATGACCTATCAGCAGCGGTATTTTCTGCCTGATAAATGACATACGAGCCTTAAATAAAGGAGCGTATTCCTTCCTCAAAGGCAATCAAAGCACCAGTGGCACTTCTGATGTCACCAATATCACGGAGATGAACACTTCAATCAGGTATCTCTTTTGCTCGTTTGCTCTTGCTAGAACATATAAAAATCCATACAAACATAGCCTTTTCAAACGTTAGACTATGTGGCTAATAAAGAAATGTCATCAAATGTATTTGGAATATCTGTCTATCAATAAATGAATACATGTATGTTTTAACGTTTTCCATTCGGCTATTGAATAACTTACATATAAAAGATTTTTTTATTGAAATAAGGACTTTTTAATGAGTGTAAAAATGAAAAGATCTACTAGTGTAATATTTTCTTTAAATTGTTTCTTATCACTTAATTGAAGTTGACCTTTGACATTCGCTTCTCATGGGTAAACGACAGATGCGTCAACAATCTTCATCGCACCATTTAGAGTTAGTAAAGTTTGCAGGGAGCAATATCAGAAACTTCGCACGCAAACAGCATTTATCATATCGCGTATAGCCAACGCAATCACAAACTCAATAACAATAGCGATATCAGTTTTTACGGACGCCATTTCGGTAGTATGGGAGCAATCATCATGTTCCATGACCTAGTGGCCCAAACCGCGGAGGCAGGGCTGGCTGTGGCGTGCGCCGTAGTAGCCAAAATAGGAAATTGAAAAAGTAGGTACCGCTGCAGTGTCAGATATCGTCCCATGAAATAGAAGTGTTTTGCACTTCTGTGTTTTGGGATGAGGGCACTGTAGCTAGTAAAATTACAAGGTATAAGAGACCTAACATCTGTTGTCTTGGGTGTTGAGCGCAGTGTGAAGTTGATGAAGAATAATAACTTTGAATCAGTAGTCGGTCTTGCTATTCGCTCTGTCATGGTAAAGCGTATCACTTACCACCGGATGACCGTCCTGTACACATTGTTACAAAAAAGTAATAATAACACCTATTTACGCCTATAAAAGACAACCCTAGGACATTTTGCTTGGCTACACGCCAAGAACTACTGGTGAGGGTTCCGAACTACCGACAGAAGGGGAAATATCAAGCAACATGATTACGTGCACTACACTTGTTGTTGAGTAACTTAATTGACTTTGTAACTATAATATTACGATGTCATGATAAGTAAACTTGCACTTCTCGTAAAATCTTTGCCTCCATATTTGTTTCCCGATCATTACAACCTTGCTGTCTTCAAGGTAAGAGTGAATAGGCTGTTTATAGGCAGGCATGATCCATCCCCGACCGCATCATCACTTACCATTAGGTGAGATGACGGTCAAATGTCTGCCTATAGAAGACTTAAAAAAATGTTTAAAAGGTATTTCTTTGCCTATGATATGATTATCATGAATTCTTCTTCTTCTTCATCTTGTGGCTCTTCAATCCTGAAGTTACTGTCAGCTTCTTGTACTCGGTCTTGTCAACCACTAGTCGCAATAGTTTTTCGACGGAAGTATTACCGGTCCGGACAATAACTCATTATCGCATATTTTTCGTGTGGCATACTCATCATCGTGTTATGAACATAGTCACAAGGCAGCACCAGAGTTTTATAACATTGGAGATCTGAACAAATCGTTATTTTATTACTCAAACTAATACCAAATTAAAAAAAAGACTAATGAATTTCTTACTGTCCGGACAGTCACAACCAGTGGAGAGTGCTAGGTTTAAGACATTGTTTTGATTGACATTGACATTTAATGTACACGCTATTAGGAGGCCTTAATTTTTCCTAGTCAATCCATTATAAATATAAATATCCACTGACATTCACACAGCGCCATCTAGTCCCAAGTTAAGCGTGAAGCCTGTATTATGGGTACTAAACACGGATAAATACACTTATATACATTTTTTTTGTAAATACATACATATTACATACTACATTGAAAACACCCAGATGTTTTTACTGCGTCCAGGGATCGAACCCGAACCCTTGGTGTTGCAGCCGACCTCTTAACTGCAACACAAATGGGTCGTCATTATGTCTTAATATCTAGCAACATCTGTCATTTGGAATCTTATCGTATAGAACAATATTTATTGTTAAACCTTGAGTCAATTTAAAAATCCCTTGGACAAGTTGTCACTTTTCATTTCTGTAAATCACACAATGGCAATAATATACTGAGTTGTGTTGAACACTGCCGATCCTATTTGGATTTGCCGAGAAATCTTTTCAAGCTAAATAAAACCAAAGTTAAAAAGTGAATTCATTATGGTTACTCTGAAATAATGAAGTGAAATTACTAGAAAAAGTTAATTTAAAGGTATGATGCTTATTTGGTTGGTTAAAATCTGGGGGCACGGCAGTGCCCCCGCCAAGTCGAGCGCGAAGCAAACACTGCCGTACCATCCTTTACAGGATCCATTTCGCCGCATTTTCAGGCCCCGATTTGAGAACCTTTGGATAATACCAGAGCGCTGAAATTTTCGTCATCTAGTAAGATATAATAACTTACTTTAAATCCAAAATTTCAAGTCTGTAGGTCATTTAGTTCCGACGTTAAGCGAAAGCAAAGTTTCGCATTTTCGACAGACACTCACTCACTCACTCACTCACTCATGATCATCAAATAGAACTAGTACTTCCCATTAACTCAGAAAGCTGAAATTCGGTACAGAGTTAGGGTTTAATGGCTACATAAAGGGAAAACTATGAAAACTTCGAAAATCGAAGATCTGGAGTACCTGGTGACCCTGCTTAGATAACAAAATCATCAAAATAGAACTAGTACTTCCCATTAACTCACAGAGCTGAAATTTGGTACAGAGTCAGGGTTTAATGGTTACATAAAGGGAAAACTATAATAACTTGGATAATCGAAGATCTGGAGTACCTGGTGACCCTGCTTAGATAACAAAAGAGCCCAGCCAAACTATAAGAGATTGACATACCGCCTTTAAACAATATATATTTAACATGGTGGGCCGCTTCATCCGATGTCAAAAATCGGGGGGCACGGTAGTGCCCCGCCAAGTCGAGCGCGCTAGACCAATACAAACAGACATGTTGGTGCACACAAATATTTGTAGGTACTGCCCGGGGATCGAACCCGGAACCCTTGGTGTAGTAGCCGACGTTCAACCATTACACCCAATGGGTCGTCTAATATTCCTTTCAAGTTTCTACAAAAAGAAGTAAAATCCCACCAAAAACATTCTGTAAAAAATCTAGCCAAGTCTCGATGGAGCTGCTTGATTATCTCTAAAAAGTAATGAAATCAAGACAAAGACGTGCCAAGTCTAAGGTTCCTTACTGCAATTAATTAATTATTATGGTTAATGTTGTGTGACTTGGCCGTTGAACATTCTTTATACGTTAGTGGCTTTATCAAGCCTACAATCGATGGGCTATTGAATCACCGTTTTCCAAGTGGCTAATTTGTACCGTCCATGGGTAGCGGTTCTGGCGACAGATTGGTGCAATGGTGTCATGAAGCACCTAGTTTTGTATCCTTGTGTACTCTTCAACGGCCAAGTCACACAACATCAACCATAATAATTAATTAATTGCAGTAAGGAACCTTAGACTTGGCACGTCTTTGTCTTGATTTCATTACTTTTTAGAGATAATCAAGCAGCTTCATCGAGACTTGGCTAGATTTTTTACAGAATGTTTTTGGTGGGATAATATATTCCCCTAGTTTACTTTTTATTTAGTTCTAACTCCTAAAAATGATTTGGTAATGTTGTTTAAACTTATTGTATACTTTTAAAATTTGTAAGGTTGCTCAAAGTTTCTTACAATACTTCCGGGGGAAACAATCTTATTGGCAAATCTTACAAACTTTATAATTTTTTCAACTCACAAAGTTTCGAAACCGCGTTTCGCAAAATAAAAATCTATTTTTATTGAAACGAAATGTTTTTTTTATATTTATTATTATTTTTCCTTAACGACCCCATCTTGCTACATAGGAAGCCAAACATATTGCCTGGCATATTTTGTATGTACTTGCCAGATTTATGTTAACGAGTTCACTTTTTTTCTTCTTCTCTTGCTGAGGCAACACTAGGACTAACAGCTGATTTCAACATGTCCCGATAGCTTGAATTTTATATGAACAATTTTTTACATTGCAAAGGTTTACTTTATGGTCTTGCAGTCTAAATTTTGTGTTCGAATCTCACGGGGATACCGTTTAGCCTTCAAATAGAAACTGATTATCTAATTACAAAATGTCATATGCTAAATCTAAAATCAATCAACCCCCAGAAGGCACGGACAAATTTCCTGAAACGTGTACGCAATTAGGCATCACGATAAAAACACGAAGCAGTAAACCATGAGTAAAACCCGGCCAAACCCATTACCGTCATGACGTTATCGATTTGCCACCTAATCAACTACTAGTTTGGACTTTTTAGCTATGACGAGCCTTTACGGAGTGAATATAAATAAAAAGTGCAATATATCTATGCATGAAACAGAATGGTATTCAAGTGTTTTTAGCGAAAGTTCTCTTTAGTGTCCATCAAAACGAGTGATAAACTCGCAAAAAAAATAAAACAATAATATTTATATTCGCCTACTACCCATCGACTTTTCAACTTTTCGAAACATAAATAAGTTACGTTTATCTTGCGGCTCTTACGGAACGAAAACCTACGTGAGGAAAACCTGCGCAATACCTACGAAGAAATCAAAGTTTCGTGCGTGAAGGTCGGCAAATCAAGCACTGGGCCCGCGTGGACGACTAAGGCCTATACACCCTTAACGGCGAGGGTTGTTCCCTGTATGGGACGTAATGCTGATGATGATAGA